>UESW01004566.1:814861-838018 GCA_900491605.1 Calamus simplicifolius | reverse complement strand
GATCGGTCATGGCCGATCGGGATCAGCGCTTGGATCGATCGCAACCATCGGATTGTTGCCGATCGGACCGATCGCCATGGTCGGAGATCGATCATGGCCGATCTGGATCACGGCTTGGATCGATCGCAAACCGTCGGATCGTCGCCAATCTCGGACGGATTGCAACGGTCCGAGATAGGTCGTGGCCGATCGGGATCACGGCTTGGATCGATCGCAACCATCGGATCGTCACCGATCGGACCGATCGCCATGGTCCGAGATCGGTCGTGGCCGATCGGGATCACAGCTTGGATCGATCGCAACCGTCGGATTGTCGCCTATCGGATCGATCGCGACGGTCTGGGATCATTGATCACCGATCGGGATCGATCAGGGCTTCGATCGATGGCAACCGTCGGATCGAAGCGATCGTGCGATCGCCACGGTCCGAGATCGGTCATGGATGATCGGGATCAGGGCTTGGATCGATCGCAACCGTCGGATCATCGCCGATCGGACCGATCGCCACGGTCCGAGATCAGTCGTGGCCGATCGTGATCAAGGCTTGGATCGATTGCAACCGTCGGATCGCCAGCGATCTTGGACCGATCGTAACGGTCCGGGATCGGTCGTGGCCGATCGGGATCAGGGCTTGGATCGATCGCAACCGTCGGATCATCGCCGATCGGACCGATCACCACGGTCCGAGATCAGTCATGGCCGATCATGATCAAGGCTTGGATCGATCGCAACCATCGGATCGTTGCCGATCGGACCGATTGCCACGGTCTGAGATCGGCCGTGGCCGATCGGGATCAGGGCTTGGATCGATCGCAACCGTTGGATCGTTGTCGATCGGACCGATCGCCACGGTCCGAGATCAGTCGTGGCCGATCGGGATCAGGGCTTGGATCGATCGCAACCGTTGGATGTTGCCGATCGGACCGATCGCCACGGTCCGAGATTGGTCGTGGCCGATCGGGATCAGGGCTTCGATCGATCGCAACCGTCAGATCGTTGTCGATCGGACCGATTGCCACGGTCTGAGATCGGTCGTGGCCGATCGGGATCAGGGCTTCGATCGATCGGAATCGTCGGATCATTGCCGATCGGACCGATCGCCACGGTCCGAGATCGGTCGTGGCCGATCGGGATCACGGCTTGGATCGATCGCAACCGTCGGATCGTTGCCGATCGGACCGATCGCCACGGTCGAGATCGGTCATGGCCAATCGGACCGATCGCCATGGTCCGAGATCGGTCGTGGCCGATCGGGATCATGGCTTGGATCGATCGTAACCGTTGGATCGTTGCCGATCTCGGACGGATTGCAACGGTCCGAGATAGGTCATGGCCGATCGGGATCACGGCTTGGATCGATCGCAACCATCGGATCGTCGCCAATCAAACCGATCGCCACGGTCCGAGATCGGTCGTGGCCGATCAGGATCACAGCTTGGATCGATCGCAACCGTCGGATTGTCCCTATCGGATCGATCGCGACGGTCCGAGATCGTTGATCGCCGACCGGGATCGATCAGGGCTTCGATCGATGGCAACTGTCGGATCGACGCCGATCGGTGCGATCGCCATGGTCCGAGATTGGTCATGGACGATCGGGATCAGGGCTTGGATCGATCGCAACCGTCGGATCATCGCCGACTGGGATCGATCATGGCTTGGATCGATCGCAACCGTCGGATCACTTAATTACTCAAAAAAAAATTTATGAAAAAGTTTAAAAAAATAAAAAAAATTATTGCGACGCCGTAGCAACGCATTTTAGCAGAAAAATTAAACAAATATTGCAACGCAATGTATGCGTCGCAATTATTTTTTAGTAAAAATAATTTTTATCAGTATTAATAAATAAAAAAACATAATATTATGATGCATAATTTATGTCGCAATGTTTTTTAAATAAATATCTAATTTAAAATATTAAAAAAATTATTGCGATGCAATAAGGCGTCGCAATTATTATCATAAATTATAAATATTATCATTAATAAATATTTAAAAAAATTGCGACGTCGTAGCGACGCATTTTAGGAAAAAATTAAACAAATATTGCGACGCAATGTATGCATCGCAATTATTTTAGTAAAATAAATTTTTCAGTATTAATAAATAAAAGAAATATAATATTGTGACGCATTAGTTGCGTCGCAATATTTTTTAAATAAATATATGTAATTAAAAAGTTTAAAAATATATTGCGACGTAATTTTTCATTGCAATTATTAACATTTATTATAATATTATCATTTATAAATATAAAAAATTATTGTGACGCCGTAGCGGACGCATTTAGAAGAAAAAAATAAACAAATATTACGACGAAATATATGCGTCACAATTATTTTAAGTAAATATGATTTTATCAGTATTAATAAATAAAAGAAATATAATATTACGACGCATTTGTATCGCAATGTTTTTAAAAGAAATATATCTAATTAAAAATATTAAAAATTATTTGCGACATAATTTTGTGTCGCAATTATTTCATAAATTATAATATTATCATTTATAAATATTTAAAAATTATTGTGACGCACTGCTTGCGTCGCAATTATTGTAATAAGTTATTATTTTAATTAATTAAAAATATTAAAAAAATATTACGATGCCTTAGCGATGCAATTCCTAGAAAATAAAAATAAATTTCTCGCCGGACATTGGCGCCAAGTGAGCGACGCAATTATTTGAGTCACTTTTTTTATAAAATTATAATAAAACCAGATTAACGATGGATTAGCGACGCATTAATGCATCGCTAATACATAATAAATTTTAAAAAAATATTGCGACCATATAGCAACGCAAATTATTGTGTCGCTAATTACTTATATAAAAGCGGGCCTTCTCTTCTTCTTCTTCCCCGTCTTGACCTAGCCGCCGCTGTGCTCTAAAAATTTCCGGCTCCCACCTCGCTGCTCCGGCTCCTCCCCTCTGGTGCTCCGGCTCCCCGGCGTTCTCCTCCAACTCCGGCGTCTTCTCTCGACCAAGGTAAGCCCCCCACACTCTCTAAAAAAAAAATTTTTTTTTAATAATTTCACTCGGCCACGGCCAAGACCGTGGCCGTCTTCTCCGGCCACGGCCGCTGCCATGGCCGACAGTGGCCTGGCCACGGTGGCCACCGACTGTAAAATAAAAAAAAACATTTGGTAACAGGGGGGGGAACCCCCCCGCCCCCCCGCCCCCCCCTCCTTTTTTTCTTCTCCGGCCACGGCCGCTGCCGTGGCCGGCAGTGGCCAGGCCACTGTCACAAAAAAAAACATTTCGTAACAAGGGGGGGGAAACCCCCCTTCCTTTTTTTCTTGTCCGGCCATGGCCGTGGCCGCGGCCGGACAAGGCGGCCACGGTCGCTGCCGTGGTCGTCTTCTCCGGCCATGACCGCTGCCGTGGCCGTCTTCTCCGGCCAGGGCCGCTGCCGTGGCCGGCAGTGGCCTGGCCACGGTGGCTTACAAGAGGATGATATGTTGCGTGCTGCAAATCAAGAATTGTATCCTGGTTGTGAGGGTCATTCCCAGTTGTCTACAGCTGCTCGAATGTTGAATATTAAGGCAGAACATCGATTATCAGAAAAGGCGTTCAATTCTGTAGCTGGGTTAATCAAAGAAATTTTGTCAAATGACAATGTTGCGGCAGACAGTTTTTACGCAACAAAGAAGTTATTGCATGGGCTTGGGCTCCCAGTTAATAAGATCGATTGTTGCTTGAACAATTGTATGATATTTTGGGGTGAAGACTCAGAGCTGAGATGGTGTAAGATTTGTGGGCAATCGAGGTACAAAAATACCGAAGGAGGAGCCGGTACAAGTAGGAGGAAAAGTATGCCTTACAAGAGGATGCATTACTTTCCTCTTACCCCACGCCTGCAGAGATTATACAGATCTGAGGCAACAGCTGCTGATATGAGATGGCATGCTGAACATGAATCTAAAGAGGATGAAATGCGGCATCCATCAGATTCAAAGGCTTGGAAGCATTCAATGAAAATCATCCTGATTTCGCTGAAGATATAAGGAATGTGAGATTAGGTCTTTGTACCGATGGTTTCCAACCATTTGGTCAAGGGGGCAACAGTATTCATGTTGGCCTGTGATTATGACTGTATATAACCTTCCTCCGTGGAAGTGCATGAAAGATACTGCAATGTTTTTAACCGTTTTGGTTCCAGGACCATCAAATCCAAAGGAAAAGATTGATGTCTTTCTGCAACCGTTGGTGGCCGAATTGAAAATGTTGTGGGAAACAGGAGTCGTAGCCTATGACATTTCTATGAAACAGAATTTCTTAATGAGAGCTGCTTTGATGTGGACAATAAGTGATTTTCTGGCATATGCAATGTTGTCTGGTTGGAGCACTGCTGGACGTCTGGCATGCCCTCATTGCATGTATGATTCGGATGCATTTACATTGCAGAAGAGTGGTAAGCAGTCATGGTTTGATAACCATAGGAAGTTCTTGCCCCCAAATCATCCTTACAGGCGTAACTTGATCGCCTTCCGGAAGAACAAAGCAGTCACAAAATTCGCCGAACCGGTTAGGTCCGGCACGGATCTATTTGATTCTTAGAGCATTTGGGGTTGATATATGCATGGGAACCGGATGCAGATAGAACAAATGGCCGTATATGTAAAGAACATAACTGGAAGAAGCGAAGTATATTTTGGGATTTGTCTTATTGGAGCACAAATCTCATCCGGCACAACTTGGATGTTATGCATATCGAGAAAAATTTCTTTGATAACATATTTAACATGGTGCTAAACATCCCGGGAAAAACAAAAGATACTGCAAAGTCAAGAGAAGAACTTAATCAGTACTGCAGAAGAGGTGATTTGAGAAGGAGTATCGATTGGACCTATCCTAAAGCATGTTACACTCTTGACAGAAATTCACGAGAAGTTTTATGTAACTGGCTTAGAGGGTTAAAATTTCCAGATGGTTATGCCTCAAATATCGGTAGGTGTGTGGACATGCATAAGCTCAAGTTGTTCGGCATGAAGAGTCACGACTGCTATGTTTTCATGCAACGGTTTACTATAGCTTTTCATGAGTTGCTTCCGCAACATGTCTGGAAGGCAATTACGGAGCTCAGCTTATTCTTCAAGGAGTTATCTGCCACAGTCATTACTTCTGCATCGATGGCAAGGCTTGAGGAGGAAATTCCAATTATTTTATGCAAGCTTGAGCGAATATTTCCTTCCAGTTTTTTGACTCAATGGAGCATTTACTGGTTCACTTGCCATACGAAGCGAGCATAGCTGGTCCCGTGCAGTATCGCTGGATGTATCCTTTCGAGAGGTAAATATATACATCATTAAGATATGTTGACATTTTAAATATTATTTCATTGCTTGAAAATTGGTTAATTTTTTGTTGCAACTTTACATATAGGTATCTTAAGAAGTTAAAAAATAATGTGCGTAATAAGGCAAGGGTTGAAGGTTCTATATGCAATGCACACTTGGTCGAAGAAGTTTCAGCTTTGCCTCACATTACTTTGAGGGTCACGTCCATACGAGGAGCTGAAATCATGGTCGTAACGATGATGTATGTGGACGAAGGAGAAGCTAATGACGGTAGAATATCAATTTTTAAAGCTATCGACCGTTCCTTTGGTGGGCAGAAGTCAAGAAATCTTAGCGATATGGAGTATAATGCAGCACATTATTACATCCTAATGAACTATAGAGAAGTCGATCCATATATTGAGTAAGTGTATACTTCAATGCTAAATTGGAAATTTTAATTTAAATTACAATATACCACAATATTTAATTTCTAACATAGTTTTCATCCTTTTCATCCCATAAGGATGTTTTGTGATAGACAACGACAGATGAATCCCGACATCAGTCAAGTTGCAATTGGGCAGAAATTAGAAATGGAGTTTGCTTACTGGTTTTATGAATTTGTGAGTAGTATCACTCAATCAATTTCGATAATAGCTATTTTTTTTGAATTGGATGTCAATAGCTTTTAAATTTATAGGTCAACGGTCCATGGTCCACAACCGACAATATTTTCATTAAATGTCTATCGCAATGGCCATTGAAGACCGTAACAACTCTACTGGCTATTTTGTAAATGGGTACAAATTTCAGATTGAACGATTAGCAGCTTCAAGAGGCATGCAGAACTGGGGCGTGTGTGTGAAAGGAGAAAGTGTTGGAGCAAATATGCAGGATTATTATGGAAAGTTAGTAGAGGTGGTTGAAGTTGAATATCCCGGTTGGCCTATGAAACGAACCGTATTGTTTCGTTGTGATTGGTTCGATCCGATAGTTCCTGTGGGCAATTGAGGACGACACAAGAGCTCCTGAAACATCACTTAGAGATCCAAATGGTGATGTCCAAGAAATTGCGGATGCAAATGTTCGGTTTCCTTCCAATGATAATGAAACTGATTCGCAATCCGATACGGCATCGGATGTTGAACCAACATTTCACGAAACAAATGACACCGATTAAACATAGAGGTTTTTTAAAATTTAACTTTTTTTATAAGTATTAAATTCTTACATAGTCAATCATTAATCGTAATTTAATTGTGTGAATCTGTAGTATTTTAGTATGACGGGCAAAGGTAGATCTACCGATGACAGACGGAGTGAGCAGGGACGTAGCCCTGCTACATCAGATCACATGAGCATCGGAGATGGAGAGTTTGGATCTCCAGCAGTGGCACAACCTTCGATCTCTCCAGCAGTATTACCATCCAGCCGATCGGCACATACCTCCGAGAGTTCTTCCACCATCGGCCGCACTGTACTTCGACTTGATGCTCAGGGGATGTAAGTATATACTAATTAAAAATATATGTTTATGTTTTTAAGTCAATTACTTATAAACATGCATTTTTTTAATAGATTCATTGAGCAGCATCATATAGCCACATCAGCGCGAATTTCAGAGGCATGCAGATCCTAGTGGCTACGATTGGCGCCACGTATCTCCAGCCACGAGGGAGTTTTATTTTTCTGAGTTTCAGGTAAACTTATTAAATACAATTTATCAGTGATATAAATTTCTTAAACTTAATAAATTCAGAAACTAACTATTTATTTTAATGCAGAAAAAGTTTACGTGGGATCCTGCCAGCCATAATGCCATTAGGGCAGCATGGGAGGCTCTGACGGGACGCCGATACTCCGACATGCTTCATCGTTGGAGGTCATCCGGTCAGCGTCCTGCGCACATGCCAGAGGGTATTTGGCACGAGTGGCAGCAGGCCTGACAGTCCGATGGATGGCGTAGGAGGTCCGCATCAGCCAGCACGAACCGCCGATCTTAGAAGGGCGGTCCTGGCACGGGTCTCTCCCGCCATACTTCGGGCTTCATTTTGATTCAGGAGCACAGACGGCGTATGGTAAGAAAACATAAATATTTTAATTACTATTTTAGTTATTTACAAATATTTGTATTAATATCTTTTTTTTTTGTTATAGTCTGAGCAGGAGGACGGAGATCCTGGTGAGTTTCGTCTATTCAGGGCGACACACACCAGGAGGGACGGTTCCTGGGTCGACACGCGATCACGGGAGGTTGCGGTAAGAATTAGATTTATGTAGTATCTGTTTAATTTCTAAAATTTTATTTTGAGAAATTTATTAACACATTTATTGTTGATTTCATAATTTCAAGACACGAGTCGAGGAGCTTCGCTCCCAGGCATCGATCGACTCTACTGATGGGGAGACGCCTGTCGAACTCTCAGCAGAGGAGAGTCGGCATGTATTTTTGGAGGCTGTTGGTGCCCAACCACGAGACCGCAGGGTCTATGGTCTGGGCACTAGAGCTTCTACATATTTTCCCCATCAGGTCTCCAGCTCGCGAGTTTCTGGTGATCTTCCTCCCGAGCGTTTACACAACCTTCGCAGACTATTGCAGAGGAGGTTCGCCAGGAGGTCGAGCAGGATTTCGAGGATCGTATGCGAGGCCGAGATCAGGAGATTGCAGACATGCGAGATGAGATGCATTATTTGCGGGATATGGTTAGCCGCTTGTCGCAGAGTCTTCAGCCTCTACAGCCTTCACGTGATCGCCCAGATTCTTGATGTATTTTTTTTTCTTTTTTTATATTGTAAAAACTTCAAATTTTAATATATCAATTATTTTTAGAAATTTATTATTGTTTGGATTGAGTGAAAAATGTTTCTATCAATATTAGATTTAACGAAATTGTATTAACCGTTTTAATTTTTAATCTTTTATATTTTTTAAAAATTTAATTTGCGACGCATTAGCGACTGAAATTGCATCGCTAATATTTTCAAATATTATTATTAAATATTACGACACAATGACCTAGCATCGCAATAATTTAAAAATAAATTAATAGCGACGCATTAGCGACTAAAATTGCGTCGCTATTATATCTAAAATATTTTAATAAATATTGCGATGCAATGACCTTGCGTCGCAATATTTAAAAAAAAATTTATTTACGATGCATTAGCGACTCAAATTGCGTCGCTATTATACTAAAAATATTATTATTAAATATTACGATGCAGCTAGATGCGTCGCAATATTGCGACGTAATTTAGTGCATCATAATATTTAATAATAATTTTAAATATTAAAAATTAATTTTAAATTTAGCGACGCATTTGGATGCATCGCAATATTGCGACTCAATGTTGCGTCGCAGAGCGTCGCAATATTGCGACGTAATTGCGACAAATAGGTATTGCGACGGACATCTGAGCGACGTCGTCATTGCGTCGCTATTGCGTCGCAATAGCATGTTTAGCGACGCAATTGCGATGCATTTGGGCGTCGCAATATTTTATTTTTCTTGTAGTGTCTGTTGCACCTTGAACAAGACTAAGCATCATAGAGGACTAGATCATATATTAACCCAGTTTGTTGCATGTAAATAGAGTATTTTTAGATGTCTATTACTGGTTGCAGTGAAAGAAGAAGAAAATTAAAGGAGGAAAAAAGTAAAAATAACATATGACCTAATACTCTGACACTACTGATATAATCAAAGATGTCCCAATCAGCAGGAAAATGGAGTGCTCTTTGATTTATTGCAGCTAGGGTAGAGCATTGTCCAACAATATCATTCCCTGGTATTCCTAATATCTCTAATAGTAACATTAATAAGCATAAACTACAGGATCCAGGATACAGTATTACTTAAGGCTAATTACTGCATATAGCTAAATGCAAGAAAACAAAGCTTTGGGTAAGAAAAGAGGGAGGAAACAGAAAGAAAACTCTCTACGGTTTTCTCCCCCCATTTTTACCTTTATTTTACTGCTTTTGGTTGATTCATGGGATTGAGGGAAAAAAGCCCGCAGCAACAAAAATAGGACTACTTCTGCCATAAATGTTCTTCTTACGGGATCCGCGAGGAACGGTCGGAGAAATTGGAAGGACAAAAAATAAAACAAAAATTATAAGAGAGAAGGCTCTTACGGGATCCGCGAGGTTTTTGTGGCCCAAGTCGGCTACGTTCAGCTTTGCACCGCGGAAAGGAGACGAGAAGACTGGGTTATGGATCGGGGTCAACGGTATAACCAGCTTTACACCATCTTCGAATCGATGGTATGGCCGATGCGGCGCTTGGGGAGCTCGTGATGGGTGGGGACGAAGATCTCGCCGGCGGAGCCAGGGCCGATCGGCGGACTTGGTGGGTCCTCGGCAAGGTAGCCCAGGCTCGTAGCTTCTCGGAGATCGTCCTGATGGCGGATTTGGCTAGGGTTTCTTTGGCAAGCGCGGAAGCGGAGGCGGTCCGGAGATGGGATTTGGGGGATTTAGGGTTTCGGAAGGGGAGGGATGGTTTGGGTGAAGAGGATAGGAGGAAACGCACCAGCGAAATAGGGAAAAGGGAAAGCGGGCCTGATTTATAAAGGGCATTTGCGACCGCCACGGCGACCGCCTGAAGCGGTCGCTAAAGGTGGCTTCCGCGACCCCTCCCGCGGTCGCACGATTTCTTCTGCGCCAATGGTTCAGCCTCTAGTAGTGCATCATTTATGTTGCCAAGATGGCAACAATCTGGGAACATATCATTAGTTTTGATATTTCAATTGTTTTTGTTTCTAGGTAACCCTGTTTACTTAAGTTTATACTGCTAGAGCTGCCTTATTCCTCCAAATGTTAGTTAAGTTGTGGGTTTCTTCGCTTCTTCAAGTTTGGGAAAAATAAGTCTATTATTGTTATTCTTTTGTTTCCAATATTTTATGAGACAAATGGTTTATTCCAATTAATATGGTTCGATTTGTTAAATGCAGGCTAGGAAATATGACAACCAATGAGATAGGTGATCTACGCACAGCAGGAGTGGTTCAGGTGCTGGATGTTGGTTGTGGTGTTGCCAGCTTTTTAGCTTATCTACTGCCATTAGACATTCAGACAATGTCTTTTGCTCCCAAAGATGGCCATGAAAATCAGATTCAATTTGCCCTAGAGCGAGGAATTAGCGCAATGATTTCTGTATTGGCCACAAAACAATTTCCTTTACCTCGAAACTCATTTGAAATGGTCCACTGCTCATGGTGTCGTGTTGACTGGCATGAAAATGGTAAATCCTGCTACACTCTGGGGGATTTTGCAATAATAGTTTTAGCCATGGTTTCATGTTTTCTATGATGTTAGTGATGGTTCAGTCCATTCACAAACTCTCTGGATCACACACATATTGTATGGTAACAAATGTTCTATTTCTGTTTTGTGGCTTTAGTTGTAGGATTGAGAATCATTAAAATATTAAACATGTTCACAAAAGCTTTTCATATGTTTTTATTTCTTCTTAGGGACACTGATGCTCGTCATATTTAATTTGCACATACATCATCTTGCTTGCATTTCATCTTATCTATATTTTGTGAATGATGTTGGTCAATTTTGTGTGATAGACTATTTTTCTTACTAATCATGGATTATATGCTCCATCTTTCTTTCTTTATGTATCTTGAATGGCAGAAGTCGTATTCATCTTTGATTTAGGGTTTTCCAAGTGAGCTATTTACTCACACCTGATGTAGACCCCTCGACCCCACCTCCAGCCAAATGCAATCCTATTCCTTCTCCTGATTTCTGGAGAGTTCTCGGCCAGCAGCGAATCAAACCCACTATTATGTCGTTTTCCAACCTCTCTTTAGAAGAAATTCATGAGAAGTCCTCAGCTTATTTGACTTAGTCCCCAAAAGAAATAAAAAAATTGCATGCTTATAAACTAATCAATCTGAAACATTTGACCACATTCTCTAGTCTGTCTTCTTGCACCTTTCCTTACATCCCCCTATATTACAACCATATAAATCTAACAACCAGATATCATCAAACAGCTTATTGTTTATCTCGCTGAATGTTTATGAATTTTTCTCACTTGCTTCAACGTCCCAAACAAAAAGAGGTTCCCGTTCCCACCTTTTTTTTTTTTTGTTTAGATAATTTTCCCTAAAATGAAGATTAAAGAAAATAGGAGGACTGTGAGACCTACACATGTATGAGCCAAAGACAACAACCATTAAGAGTTTAAAGACTAGATAAATAGATAAAATCATCTGGAATGCTCCGAATATTATGCCTAACCAAACAAATGCATGTTACTCTAGCTCTGATTAGCCCATAGTGTTTGTCAGAGATTTTTTACGCTCTCGCAACTATAGTATTATGGAGGAAAGAGATAAATAGATTAAAATCTTCAAACATAGGAGAATACTTCTATAACTACTATCTGGATAAAGAAAAAACCTCTAACAAATCAAGAATACTGAAAAAAAAAAGAAATCTCTTATACCCTAGCACTGGAATCGAGCGTTTGCAGAGAATACAGAAATATAAGTTATAGAAAAGCATTCTGACTCTCTCACAAATATATGGAGAAGAAGAAGAAGAAGGAAGGAAGGAAGGAGGAGGACAAGAGGAGAGAGAGAAACGGAGGTAGAAGAACTCACCTCAATCAGCCATCGACCAGCAGAATGGTCGATGCGGATCCTTGCGAGAGAAGAAGAAAGGCGAGAGAGCCGGACGAGGGCAAAGCGTAGAAGGCGAGATCGATGCCCTCTTGCCCTCTCTGGTCCGACTCGAGATCGATGGCGAGATTGTTAGTAAAAGTTTCCTCTAGCTCCTCCTCTCCGCCTCCTTCTTCGGCTCCGTCAAGATCGCCTAAGAAACCCTAAGGTAGTGTTTGATAGAAAAAATATTATCTATGGATAAGTGTACGGGATAGAGTTTGTCCCCTGGCTATCCCTAGGGATATCCCTTGGCTATCCCATTGATCATATCAAATGCAAAAAGGTAAATCCATAGGATAACTTTTTTTTACTCTTATTTGAAGGGATAACCAGCTATTCCTGCATTTTCTAGGGAATAAATTGAGGGGATATCCCATGGTTAACCATGGTTTATCCCTTTGGTTAACTTTATTCCCAACTATCCCTTATAGTTATGGCTTTTGCGAATAAAAGGGGATATCCCCTGTTATGCCCTATTTCAAACACTACCTAAGAGAAGTGCGGGCGGATAGAAGGAACGGTCGATTGAAAAAAAGAAAGATATGCGGATAGAAGGAAGGGGTTAGTGACAAATAATAATTTCATCACTAATTAGTGGCGAAATTATTCATCCATCACTAAATTAGGGTCAAAAATAAAAATATCACTTTCATCATTAAATTTATATTTTAATTATTTTTTAAAAAAATTTATGATGAAAAAATCAATCCATTTAGTGATGGATGGGATAGATCGTCACTAAATTAGTGATGGATTAATTTTTTCATCATAATTTTTTAAAAAAATTAGAGTATAAATTTAGTGATGGAAAGATAATCCGTCACTAATTTAATGATGGACTGCCCCATTCATCACTAATTTAGTTCATTTTTTTTTTTAGTTTTATTAGTTTTTTTATTTTTTTATAAATTTAAAAATAGTAATTAATTTTTTTTTTTATTTTTTTTTTTTTCAATTAGAGTTTTCTTATAACTATTTTTTGTTTTTGTTTAAATTTTTTTTTTCTATTTGATATTTTTCTTTTTTATGGATGAATAATACTACGGTATTTTTTTTGTTTGAAGATATGAGAAAAGAGATAACGGCAGCGAGACAGAGAGAAAGAAGAGAATGTTTTTATTTGTTGAAAGGGATAATTTTATTTTACAAAAAAGATAGGGCAATTTTATAAAAAAAATTAGATTATAACATATCCAGTAATGTGGATAACCACCTCCCCCTACTACATAATAGATTGCTATTCAAAATACTTACCAAACATGGTTATCTGGTATGACTCTTTTAAATTACCGATAATCTGATAGATTACCAGCTAACAAATGCTTCGAAAGATAGAAAATGGCCAAAAAGGGATCGTTTTTTATTTTTTAAAAAAATTGTGATGAAAAAATAATCCGTCATTAATTTAGTGGCGGACTACCCATCCATCACTAAATGGATTGATTTTTTCATCACAAATTTTTTTTAAAAATAATTAAAATATAAATTTAATGATGAAAGTGATAAAATTTTTATTTTTGTCCCTAATTTAGTGATGAACAAATAATTCCACTACTAATTAGTGATGAAATTATTATTCCATCACTAACCCCTTCCTTCTATCCACATATCTTTCTTTTTTTCCAATCGGCCATTCCTTCTATCTGCCGCACTTCTCTTTAGGGTTTCTTAGGTGATCTTGATGGAGCCGAAGAAGGAGGCGGAGAGGAGGGGCTAGAGGAAACTTTTACTAACAATCTTGCCATCGATCTCGAGTCGAACTAGAGAGGGCAAGAGGGCATCGATCTCGCCTTCTACGCTTTGCCCTCGTTCGGCTCTTCTTACCTTTCTTCTTCTCTCGCAAGGTCCGCATCGACTATTCTGCTGGTCGATGGCTGATTGAGGTGAGTTCTTCTACCTCCGTTTCTCTCTCCCCTCTTGTCCTCCTCCTTCCTTCCTTCCTTCTTCTTCTTCTTCTCCATATATTTGTGAGAGAGTCGGAATGCTTTTCTATAACCTATATTTTGTATTCTCTGCAAACTTGCTCTATTCCAGTGCTAGGGTATAAGAGATTTCTTTTGTATTTCCAGTATTCTCGATTTGTTAGAGGTTTTTTCTTTATCCAGATAGTAGTTATAGAAGTATTCTCCTATGTTTGAAGATTTTAATCTATTTATCTCTTTCCTCCGTAATACTATAGTTGCAAGAGCGTAAAAAATATCTGACAAACACTATGGGCTAATCAAAGCTAGAGTAACATGCATTTGTTTGGTTAGGCACATAATATTCGAAGCATTCTAGATGATTTTATCTATTTATCTAGTCTTTAAACTCTTAATGGTTGTTGTCTTTGGCTCATACATGTGTAGGTCTCATAGTCCTATTTTCTTTAATCTTCATTTTAGGGAAAATTATCCAAACAAAAAAAAGGGGGAACAGGAACCTCTTTTTGTTTGGGACATTGAAGCAAGTGGTAAAAATTCATAAACATTCAACGGGATAAACAATAAGCTATTGGATGATATCTGGTTGTTAGATTTATATGGTTGTAATATAGGGGGATGTAAGGAAAGGTGCAAGAAGATAGACTAGAGAATGTGGTTTTGAGGTCAAATGTTTTAGATTGATTAGTTTATAAGTGTGCAATTTTTTTATTTCTTTTGGGGACTAAGTCAAATAAGCCGAGGACTTCTCATGAATTTCTTCTAAGAGAGGTTGGAAAATGACATAATAGTGGGTTTGATTCGCTGTTGGCCAAGAACTCTCCAGAAATCAGGAGAAGGAATAGGATTGCATTTAGCTGGAGGTGGGGTGAGGGGTCTACAACAGGTGCGAGTCAAACAACTCACTTGGAAAACCCTAAATCAAAGATGAATATGACATCTGCCATTCAAGATACATAAGGAAAGAAAGATTAATTTTTTTATTTTCTGGTTTATTGCATCGCTAATGCGTCACTATTTAACGTAATTAATTTTTTTTAAAAAAATGACGACGCACTGAGTTGCATCGCAATGTTTTTATTTCATAATTATATTTTATAAAAATTAATTTTTCTAAAAATAATTGCGACGCACCTTGTTGCGTTGCAATGTTTTATTTTTTAAAAAAAATTTGATGCAATACTTGCATCACAAAATTAAATTTTTTTTTAATTTTCTAGTTTATTGTGTCGCTAATGCGTCGCTATTTAACATAATTAATTTTTTTTAAAAAATATTGCGACGCAATGAAATGCATCGCAATATTTTTATTTCATAATTTTATTTTATAAATATTAATTTTTCTTAAAATAGCGACACGCTATTTGCGTCGCTAAATTAAAATATAAAAATTTTTAATTTTTTGAGCTATGCATCGCTATTTTTTGTTGTCGCTAAGGCGTCGCAATTTGGTCATAATTTATCGACGCAAAGATGCGTCGCTAAATTTGCATCGCTATCGCAGTATTTTCTTGTAGTGTTTCTTCTTTTTTTTCTTTTCTTCTTCTCCTTTGAAAGATTGAATCAGGCCTTAGCTCAGATTCTTCACAGCAATTGCAGTTGAAAAGTTGAAAAAATTTGGATCTTTTTGAACTTTGCAAATCCTTCGATTTTGAACTTTTGATGCTTTTGATTTCTCTTTGGACTCTCTTGAATTGATGAATTTGAGCTCTAAGTCTTTCCTTTTGATTTCTCTCTCAAGATTTTTGGATTTTTCATAAAATATTTCTCTTTTTCCGTTCTATTCTTCTCTCCTTTTCAAAAGATTTTTTGATTTTTCTCTGTCATCTTTTCAAACGGACGGTTCTCCCATTTTATAGATCTCTTAATCCAAGGTTTTGATGGAAAACTAGCCATTGTGAGATGCTTGAATGTTTCTACACTCAAAGAAAAATAGCCGTTAGAGATTAGGTAGAAAAAATCTTACTGTTGAAGTCCGTTCTGACATTTGAAAAATCTATTCATGACAGGTTGGAGTCGGCTCCAACTTTTTATCTGTCGGCTCCAAATCGTGGTGTCCAAAAATAGTAATAAGAAGTTCGTTGAGGAGTCAACTCTGAAAAAGTTAAGTGTCGGCTCGGCGCTTTCAGGAGTCGGCTCCAGAATCCAAGGGTGTCGGCTCCAACATTATCCACAAAAACATGTTCTCTGTATCTCAGGTTGGAGTCGGCTCCAGAACTGTAGGTGTCGACTCCGGAATTCTCAAGTGTCAGCTCCCGATCTCCAGGTATCGGCTCCAGAAACTGATGCAGAAAACACTTCTCTGTATTTCATGTTGGAGTTGGCTCCGAAACTGTAGGTGTCAACTTCAGACTGAGGTCGGCTCCTGACTGTTTGGGTGTCGACTCTAAGTTCTGAACTTTCATATTTTCTTTTCAATTTTGATTCAAAGCTTATTTCCTTATACCTTTTGATTGATTAAACATTTGTAATCCAAACACTTATTAAATTTATTAGAAACATAGTGAATATACTCATATCTTTAATAGGATGTTGATCGGTAATTACCATCAAAAAAAGAGTTATTGAATCGGTGAGTCGGCGACCCATTCATTAAGCATCACATCTAGCATCTTTTCTTCTTTTTAATAATAGTATTATCATTTTTTTAATTGAGCTGGCGGAGCGGACAATCCTGATCAGGGGTGCGGCCCAAGTGATCAGGCCTGTCACCAAGAAAATGGCGATTTTGGTGCTGACGCAGTGCATGAGCACCGTCCAGTGCATGCTGGTCATGAACAAGGGGTACGCGAGCCCTTAGATGGTCAAATTTGCCACGGCACTCAACAAGGAGTCCCTCGTCGAGGTCGAAGGGGTCGTCTCCATCCCTAAGGATCCCATCGAGAGCACCACCCAGCAGGTAGACTATCTTTGTCCTTCATGCCATACGTTTTGTTTCTTAAAAAATATTAATTCTTAACTCCCCGAGTGGATGATTCGATGTTTGGGTACTTTAAGCGGAGCGATCCGGGTTTGAAAACAAGAGGGTTTTCTACTTCCATTCTTCTCCACTCACGGTAGAGGACGAAGAATTAATGCCTATATTGTTAGGAAATTGTTTTTGATTTTGCAAAATTCTTTTCTAAAAATGCTAGAAAGTTAATCTAAAAATTTAATTCAAAATATAAACTAAATATAAAAAGAATCTAATTGGTGGAGGCGTGTTAGACAATTCCCTAACGATAAGTTTTGCCCTCTCGTGCGGATTGATGGCGATTTGTCCTCAAGATACAATGATCTGGCTAGATCCGATCCTTCTACCACGAGTACGCTCAGGTGAAGGTGCAAACCCAATGAAACTTTATCCAAAGAAAATAATATAAATATAACAATAAAAATTAAAATGAACCTTTCACCGGTAGCTTATTGAGATGCAGAACTCCAAGATCTTGAATAAAAATTAAAATGAACATTTCACTAGTAGCTTGTTGAGATGTAGAACTTCAGGATCTTGCAAAGCAGAATCTCAAAATAATAAGATAAAATTTTAATAGATTTTGAATCTCTTTTTTTTTTTTCTTTACCTATATATATATAATATATTTTTTGGCTGTTAGGCCTTTGTCACCGTTCCTCTCAGAACCAAGGAAAGGAGGAACGCTGAGGGAACGCTCGAGCGTTAGTGGAATAAAGGCATGGAATGCTTGCCCATTCTCAAGTGTTCCACGCGAGCATTAAATGCTCTCATGAGTCCGTTATCCTTTTTTTTTCTTTTTTTTTTATTTTAAAATTTTTTCCAACGCTCAAAAGTCAACAATCCCTCGCAAAAATATTAATTCTTAGCTCCTCGAGTGGATGATTCGATGTTTGGGTACTTCAAATTGTAAGCGGAGCGATCCAGTTTTGAGAACAAGAATAATAATTACCCTATATTACTTCTGATATAGGGTACTTTAAGCGTTTTCTACTTCCATTCTTCTCCACTCACGGTAGAAGAAGAAGAATTAATGCCTATATTACTCACTTCTGTTCGCGAGAGAAATTCAGTACCCTAATCCTCAGTTAGTTTTTTTTTAAACAAAGGAGAACAAGGAAAATCAGATCTAGATTTTCACCCAAGGCCCTTTATTAAGTCAAGAGGTGTTGGGCCTGGTGTGGTGCTATCAAGGCCCAGGTGGGCTAACTTGTATTGGGCTGGGTTTGAGTCCAAGGGTTGAGATTAAATCAAGTCACGGGTGTACACGGGCTTGGGGATTAGTTTAATCTCATTGGTTTAGTCCATGGGAGTTTTTTGTTGAGTCTGGGCCTGGCCCACTTCGTGGATGTATTTAAACTCTAGTCTCTAGGGTTTGGATGGAATAGAGAACAGATTCTTTTCTCCCAAAAATTCCCTTCTCTCATCATAGGGCGGCAGCCCTTTCTTTCTCCTCCCCATCTTCCTCCTTTTTCAAGAAGTAAACCTAACAGGATTAGGAATCCTTAGTTCTAGTTCTTGTTGAACGGGGAATCCCATTGCTATTCATCAAGGTCTAAACCTAACAGGATTAGGAATCCTTAGTTCTAGTTCTTGTTCAACAGGGAATCCCATTGCTATTCATCAAGGTCTAAACCCTAACAAGTGGTATCAGAGCCTGGTTCAAGGAGTAATCTGGAGGCCTTCAAGGAGTTGAAATAATTTCAACAGAATCTCGTCAAGGTACTTCTCTATTTTATAAAATTTATTTTTGTGCTATTTTTGAAATTGGCCATGGGGAGTAGCATAAAAATAGAGGTTGAGAAGTTTGATGGGAAGGGAAGTTTCTCCATGTGGAAAGTCCGGGTAGAGGACCTCCTTGTGCAGCAGGGTTTAGATTTGGCTTTGGAGGAAAGGCCAGATGGGATGACAGACAAGCAGTGGATTTCATTGGAGAAGAAGACATGTTCAATGATCAGGGCTGTCTGGCGGATTCAGTCCTCTATTCAGTGCTGGAGGAGAAGACCCCGAAGGGACTCTGGACGAAGTTGCACACCCTCTATATGGGAAGAATATGTGCAACAAGTTGATGTTGAAGAAGCGCCTCTACAGCCTTCGGATGTCAGAAGGTGGAGATGTGCTGGGTCACATCCAGATATTCGACCAGATGAGCAATGAACTTCTGAATGTTGGGGTCAAGATGGAGGAAGAAGATAAAGCACTTCTGCTTTTATGTTCAATGCCCACGTCTTATGACTCATTGGTCACAACACTGCTCTATGGGAAGGAGACATTAATTTATGAAGATATTGTCTCGGTGCTTCGGACGAATGAGCAGAGGGAGAAGATGACCAAGGAAGCTGTTCCCCAGGAGGGTCTATCAGTTGGGGAAAGGACAGGCAGAGGTAGGGGCAGGGACAGAAGTAAGTCTGGAGGACGATCAAAGTCCAGGAAAGGCAAGAGAGAGCTGAAGTGCTATAAGTGTGGAGAGGTAGGACATTTTAAGAAGAATTGTCCTAAGTGGAAAAATCAGAAGGGAGAAAAAGGAGGATCTGAGTCTGTGAGTACAGTTGCAGATCAGGAGGTGGAGGATGATCTCTTGGTTGTATCAGATGATCACAGGCACAGCACAGAGATGTGGACCTTGGATTCAGCCTGTTCTCATCATTACACTCCCAACCGGTCGTGGTTCAGTACTTACACAGAGGTTGAGGAGGGGAATGTGACTCTTGGAGATAATCACCCTTGCAAGGTGGCAGGTATTGGCACAGTGAGGGTGAGGATGTTTGATGGTATGGTGCGCACTCTTACCAGTGTGAAGCATGTTCCAGAACTCAAGAAGAATCTGGTATCACTGGGGTACTTGGAGCGGACTGGATACAGCTTCAGCAGTCGTGCCAGGAGTGGAGTTCTGAACATCTCCAATGGAGCCATGGTGGTGATGAGAGGGAGGAGGCTGGAAAATAATCTATACAAGATGGAGGGCTCTGTGATGACTGTGAAATCTGAGGTGGCAGCTGTGGAGCAAGATCCCCGGGATGTGTACAGGATGTGGCATTACCGCCTGGGCCACATGGGAGACAAGGGGATGAAAGAACTGAGCAAGAGAGGTCTGCTTCCAGACTTGAGTAGCGGAGATATGGAGATCTGTGAGCCTTGTCAGATGGGAAAGCAGAGGAGAGTACAGTTCTCAGTCAGCACAGCTAGGAGTGCTGAACCCCTGGAGTTAGTACACACAGATGTCTGGGGACCAGCCCCAGTTTCTGCAAGGAATGGGGCCAGATACTTTATGACCCTGATAGATGATTTCTCAAGGAAGCTGTGGATCTACTTTATGAAGGAGAAATCAGAGGTCTTCACCAAGTTCAAAATCTGGAAGGCTGAGGTGGAGAAGGAGCAGGGTAAAAGTGTGAAGTGTCTGAGGTCTGATAATGGCGGGGAATACACCAGCAGGGAGTTCCAGATTTTTTGTGAGGAGTGGGGCATCAGAAGGCACTTCTCGGTGATGGGAACTCCTCAACAGAATGGGGTGGCTGAGAGGATGAACAGAACACTATTGGAAAAGGCAAGATGCTTAAGGCTGCAGGCAGGGCTTCCAAAGATGTTCTGGGTTGACGCAGTAGATGCAGCTAGCTACTTGGTCAATCGGTCACCGCACACCAGGTTAGATGGAGACATTCCAGAGGAGATATGGTCTGGAAGGAAGACAAGCCTAAACCATCTAAGGGTGTTTGGATGCACAGCATATGTGCATGTTGGAGCTGGGGAGCGGAGTAAGTTGGATGCCAGGTCTAAGAAGATGGTGTTCCTAGGCTACCCGCGAGGAGTCAAGGGGTATCGGCTATGGGACCCCTTGGAGAAGAAGGTTGTCATCAGCAGAGATGTAACCTTTGATGAGAGCTCAATCCTCCAGAACAGAAGTGGCATGGATGCACAGCAGGGACTACAGGAGGTAGAACACGGTAACACTAGTCAGACAACCTCCTATACAGTTGTGCCATTTGCTAGTGGACCAGGAGGATTTGAGATTCAGGTGGAGAGGACTGACAGAGGGGGTAGAAGCCAGGGAGTTCAGCAGGATGCAGCTGGACAGGGGACTGATACTGGGATCGCACAGCAAAGGCCCAGGAGGAACGTGCGACCACCAGTTCGATACGGCTTTGAGGATTCGTTGTCATATGCCCTGGTGACAGCGAATGGAGACCCTTTCACCTATGAGGAGGCTATGGAAAGTCAGGATAGAGATAGGTGGATCCATGCTATGGCAGAGGAAATGCAGTCTCTTCACAGCAATAATACGTGGCAGGTGGTCCAGCTGCCACAAGGAAAGAAACCCATTGGTTGTAAATGGGTTTATCAGCGCAAGGAAGGAGCTTCAGAACAAGAGGGTATCAGGTATAAGGCAAGACTAGTGGCCAAAGGATACTCTCAGAAAGAAGGCATCGATTATGGTGAGATATTTTCTCCAGTTGTCAGGCACACTTCCATCAGACTATTATTGAGTATTGTAGCAGCTCAGGACTTGGAGCTGGAGCAGATGGATGTGAAGACAGCATTCCTCCATGGTCATTTGGAGGAGAGCATCTACATGGAGCAGCCACCAGGGTTTAGAGAACCAAGATCAGATGGGAAAGTCTGTTTGCTGAAGAAATCTCTGTATGGGCTGAAGCAGTCGCCGAGGCAGTGGTACAAGAGATTTGACACTTATGTTAGGAGCATTGGACTTTCCAGGTGTGAGTATGATTCTTGTGTGTATGTTAAATCTCTGGATGATGGGTCTAGGATGTACTTACTCTTGTATGTAGATGACATGCTGATAGCATGCAAGAGTGAGAAGGCTGTACAGGAACTGAAGATAGCTTTGTCTCGGGAGTTTGAGATGAAGGATCTGGGGCCAGCCAGGAAGATCCTAGGGATGGAAATCATCAGAGATAGATCCAAAGGTGTGCTGCATCTGAGTCAGGGTGGCTACATTAAAAAGATTCTGGAGCGATATGGGATGAAGGATGCCAAACCGACAGCACTACCTTTGGCAGCACATTTTTCCTTATCGAAGACCATGTCACCACAGACTGAGGTGGAGGCTCAGGAGATGGAGAAGGTACCATATGCTTCTGGTGTTGGGAGCCTTATGTATGCCATGGTATGTTGTAGGCCAGACATAGCCCATGCAGTGAGCCAGGTGAGCAGGTTCATGGCGCAGCCTGGTAGGGAGCACTGGCGAGCACTGAAGGGAATCTTCAGGTACTTGGTAGGTACAGTTGGGGTTGGTATTTGCTATGGACAGCAAGAAGATGCTGAGAGATCCAACTTATCCAAGGAGGCTCGTGGGCAGTTATATGGGTATGTGGATGCAGACTTTGGTGGAGATGTGGACACTAGGAGATCCACAACAGGCTTTGTGTTCAGCCTGTTTGGTGGTCCAGTATCGTGGAGATCATGTCTGCAGCCCATCACAGCCTTATCTACCACGGAGGCAGAATACATAGGTATCACAGAGGCAGCAAAGGAAGCTCTTTGGCTGAAGGGCTTGATGCTGGAGATGGGACTTGATCAGAAGGTTGTCCAGGTGCATAGTGACAGCCAGAGTGCTCTGATGCTTGCGCAGAATGCAGTCTATCATGCCAGGACGAAGCACATTGACCTCAGATACCACAGGATCAGAGAGCTGGTGGAAGATGGTGAGGTGGAGCTGGTGAAGGTATACACCAAAGAAAATCCAGCAGATGCACTGACTAAGGTTCTTCCACGGGACAGTTTTCAAAAGTGTATTCGTTGTTAAAGCTGATGGACACAGTGGACGTGCTGAGGCCTTGAAAGCACCAAGGTGGAGATTGTTGGGCCTGGTGTGGTGCTATCAAGGCCCAGGTGGGCTAACTTGTATTGGGCTGGGTTTGAGTCCAAGGGTTGAGATTAAATCAAGTCACGGGTGTACACGGGCTTGGGGATTAGTTTAATCTCATTGGTTTAGTCCATGGGAGTTTTTTGTTGAGTCTGGGCCTGGCCCACTTCGTGGATGTATTTAAACTCTAGTCTCTAGGGTTTGGATGGAATAGAGAACAGATTCTTTTCTCCCAAAAATTCCCTTCTCTCATCATAGGGCGGCAGCCCTTTCTTTCTCCTCCCCATCTTCCTCCTTTTCAAGAAGTAAACCTAACAGGATTAGAAATCCTTAGTTCTAGTTCTTGTTGAACGGGGAATCCCATTGCTATTCATCAAGGTCTAAACCTAACAGGATTAGAAATCCTTAGTTCTAGTTCTTGTTCAACAGGGAATCCCATTGCTATTCATCAGAAGGTATAAAACCCTAACAAGAGGAACATCAAAGGGAGTTCTT
>UESW01004566.1:738946-811427 GCA_900491605.1 Calamus simplicifolius | reverse complement strand
TTTTATTCATAACAATGGTAAGGATAATCTTGGGAAGTTTGATGCAAAGTCTGATGAAGGTATCTTCCTAGGATATTCTACATCTAGCAAAGCATATAGAGTATTTAATAAGAAGAGCTTAGTTGTAGAAGAATCCATTCATATAGTGTTTGATGAGTCTTTAGCATCAAGTTCAGATAAAATTGATGATGAGGAAGATACATCTTTGATTGAAAGAGATATTGAAAAATTAAATGTATCTTCAGATCAAGAACCTGAAGTTAAGGATGATGACTCACCTAAGGATGATGGTATTGATATTGCTCAGAATGATAAAGATCTACCTAGAGATTGGAGATATGCTTATGGTCATCCTAAGGACCTAATCATAGGTGATCCATCTCAAGGTGTAAGGACTAGATCATCAATGAGAGATATCAATAATCATCTTGCATTTGTATCTCATATAGAACCTAAAACTATAGAGGAAGCTGAGAAAGATAGTTATTGGATGTTAGCAATGCAGGAAGAGTTAAACCAATTCACTAGGAATCAAGTCTGGACCCTAGTTGATAGACCTAAAAACCACCCTATAATAGGATCTAAATGGGTTTTTAGAAATAAATTGGATGAAAATGGATTGGTAATTAGAAATAAGGCTAGATTAGTTGCAAAAGGATATAATCAAGAAGAAGGTATAGATTTTGATGAAACTTTTGCACCTGTTGCTAGATTAGAAGCCATTAGGCTACTACTTGCATTTGCATGTCATATGAATTTCAACTTATTTCAAATGGATGTTAAAAGTGCATTTCTAAATGGTTTTATAAATGAGGAAGTTTATGTTGAACAACCTCCTGGTTTTGAAGATCATGAATTTCCAAACCACGTCTTCAAACTACACAAAGCACTTTATGGTTTAAAGCAAGCACCTAGAGCTTGGTATGATAGATTAAGTAAATTTTTAATTGAAAATGACTTTTCTAGAGGAAATGTTGATAAAACCTTGTTTTTGAAAAGAAAAGGAAAGGATTTATTAATCGTTCAAATTTATGTTGATGACATTATATTTGGTGCTACTAACAATCTCCTTTGTCAAGAATTTGCTAAGCTAATGCAGGGAGAATTCGAGATGAGCATGATGGGAGAACTAAACTTCTTCCTTGGACTTCAAATCAAACAAGAGAAAGCGGGAATTTTCATTAACCAAACAAAGTACACAAAGGAAATACTCAAGAAATTTGGTATGGAATCTGCTAAACCTCTTGGTACGCCAATGAGTCCCTCATGCAAGCTGGACAAGGATGAAAGGTAAGAAAGTAGATCAGAAGCATTACAGAGGTATGATTGGATCACTTCTTTACCTAACTGCAAGTAGGCCAGATATCATGTTTTCTGTCTGCTTATGTGCAAGATATCAATCTAATCCTAAGGAATCACATTTACTTGCTGTTAAAAGAATCTTTAGATACTTAAATGGAACTAAAAATGTAGGATTATGGTATTCTAGAGACTCAACCTTAAAATTGATTGCTTATTCTGATTCTGACTATGCTGGTTGTAAATTAGATAGAAAGAGTACAAGTGGGGCATGCCAACTTTTAGGAAGTAACTTAATCTCTTGGTTTAGCAAGAAGCAAAATTCGGTTGCATTATCCACTGCTGAGGCAGAGTATGTTGCAGCTGGAAGTTGCTGTGCTCAAATCCTTTGGATTAAGCGACAACTTGAAGATTATGGTATCACACTTGATAAAATACCTATTAAATGTGATAATACTAGTGCTATTAATCTAACTAAAAATCCAATTCAACATTCAAGAACTAAACACATTGAAATTAGACATCACTTTATTAGAGAACATGTAACTAACAAAGATGTTTGTCTTGAATATGTTAATACTAATGATCAATTAGCTGATATTTTTACCAAACCTTTGAGTGAGGAAAGATTTGCTATCTTAGAGGAGAATTAGGAGTTTGTGATCCTTTAGAATAATTTTCTGAAACTCTTAAGGACAACAACTATCTAGACTTCAATAATTTCTTGAAAATCCTCTTTGTCCAATAAGGAAATCTATCTAGAAATTTGATTCATTGTTTCCCCAATTATTAAGGAACACTTATCTAGAGTTTGATGATTAATTTGATCAGTTTCAGATCCTTGAAATTTGAATTTTTCCCTGAAACTATTGTGGAGTCGACACCTGCAGTTTGTGGAGTCGACACCTTCTTATTTTGATGTTCTGTCTGGGCAATTAGAGCCGACTCTGGCTTCTGTAGAGCCGACTCTAATTCGGGCGCTGACAGATTCTCTGGTTCGGAGCCGACACCTCATTTTCGGGAGTCGACTCTAAGTGGAACTAGGTCAAAATAAAAAGGGCGGAGTCGACCCCAAACGAAACCCATCGTCTCCAAACCTTTCTAAAGCTGTTCCAAACTGATTCCAACCCTCCAAATCCTCAAATCCCTTGATTACTCATTCCAATCGAATCCCATGGCTCCCAAAAGGCGTGCTATCATTGGTGGTTCGACTGTTCCGACGAAGCGCCGTTCAAATCGGAGGCAACCTTCGTCATCTTCTTCATCTGCCACTCAAGATGACTCTCCACCCTCACCATCTTCTCCTCGAGTCGACCAATTAGCGGGTAAGGCCATTACTACCGGAAGAAAAGTTGATTTTGACTTTTTTGTTTCGGAGGGCTTTGCTATTGGGCGGTTGTTGAAAGAAATGGGATGGGAGAAGGTTTGTTCTTTGGATATCCCTACTTACCCTGCCCTAGTGAGAGAATTTTATAATGATTTATGTAGAGGAGAGGGAGGCTTAGTGAGTGTTGTAAGAGGAACTAAAGTAATCATCACAGTTGAATCCCTTGGAAATCTATTGGAAATGCCTACCGTTGGCCTTGTTGAATATCAACATGAAGACAGAGGAGGTGCACTATCAAGGATGTTAGGGAGAGAAGTTTCTGAGTTTGAGGAAATCTTGGCAAATCAACTTAATTTGGAACTCAGATTACTTCACAATATCTGTGGAAGAATTCTATTCCTAAAATCGGAAGGTTTGAATATGTCTCGGAGCGAGACATCTTATTGATGGACTGCATTCTCACTGGTAGACCTGTCAATCTTGCTGGTATGATGATAGGCTATATGGCGAGGCAGCTACTAAGAAGAGATCTACATTGCCATATGGTATGGTTTTGACATTGGTATTCAGAAGCCAAGGTGTACTTATAATGGATAATGAGCCACTAAGAAAATTAAGGCATACAGATTACTATAGTGTCTCTACAATTCACCGGATGGGCTTCAGAAAAGAAAATGGAAATTGGATAAAAAGAGGACATGAGGCCAGAGCTGAAGAGGTTAGAGTTGAGGAAGTCAGAGGAGAAGACATTCCTGAACCATCTGCTGGACCTTCTTCTGCTGGACCCTCAGAGGCTGGACCTAGCTCTCACCTTCCACATCAGTCAGCATTGGCATCTGAAAGATTTTCTGAGGAGCAAATAGGTCAGCTCAGAGCTTTACTGGCTGAGTATGATAGTCAAAGAACAAATGATATGTGTAAATTGAGAGAGGAGTTCAATCAGTTGAAGGATGAGATCAATTCAAGACTTTCTTTTTCCATTAGCAATTCCGTTGAATCCTTTAGCACTGATCTTCATAAGATTTTTGAAAGGATGGAAGGCATTGCAGACGGTTCTGGAACTTATCTTCATGCTACCAGTCAACTGAAGAAAGATATCGACCTCGCCGTCTCTCAAATTGAAGCTTGTCTTGAAAGTTTTAAGAAGACTCAAAAAGATGATGTTATGGAAATGATTGGACATTTAAAGAAAATTGTGTATAAGCATATTTGATTTTGATATCCAATCCTAGGTTGTATCTTAGGATTTCTTGCTTTCTTGCTTTCTTAGCATGTATCTAGGAATTACATACTTGAATCTGTCATTTTAAAATACATGTAATGAATCTTGCTTTGGAATACAATTACACTTTTATTTCAAATTTATCTATGACTGTTTGATTGAATGTCAATGAATGAGTTTCCTATCTTTATGATTATTCGAACCAACATCCTCGCTCTGATAACATTCTTTATTGCTTTTAAATTCACCTTATTGTTGATAACAAAAAAGGGGGAGAGATAAGTGTATATGCATATAAGAAAAAGAGAAAGAACATATAAGAGAAAGAAAAGAGAAAGAAAATGAAGAACAATTTGAGATGGAGAGAGAGAAAATTTTTTAAAGAATTCAGTTTATCTACATAGGGGGAGCTATTCAATGCAGGGGGAGCTTAATAAATTTCTCATATAAAAGTTAAATCATCTTGATTGATGTCAAGTTTTGTTTATTTTTATTCATTTTGAATATTGGCATCAAATTCTCTGTTAGGAAGTCTCTAAGCTTTAACAATGTCTATAATTCTCAATTCAAATGAATTTTTTAATGCATATACTCAAAGTTTTTGTCATCATCAAAAAGGGGGAGATTGTTGACCCAATTGAGGATTTTGATGATTAACAAAACTATTTGAGTATAACATTTGAAGTTACTAATGATTTTGATTAAGTTTTTCAGATCATAAGTCTACTTGATAATCAAAATCAAGAGTCAAATCAAGTTCTGGTTTGAATCTAATGTCAAGGTAAGATTGCAGACATTAGAGTCGACACATGGAATCGTAGAGTCGACTCCGAAAAACGGCACAGACTTAGAGTCGACTCCGGGACTGTTAGAGCCAACTCCAACAGAAAAGACAGAACGATGATTTTTCAGGCCACAACTTAGAGTCGACTCCCAGACTGTTAGAGTCGACTCCAGAAGAATTTTGTGTCAACCCCAGAAAAGTCAGAGATGACTCCAGATCGAGCGGATTAAAGAATTTCGAGTTAGAGCCGACTCCAGAAAAGTTAGAGCCGACTCCAGAATGTCAGACACGGCTCCAGAACTGTCAGAATGACTCTAAACTTTATCTTTATCTATTTTAATCCCAACAGCTATTGTTATTTATGGATCTAATCCTTCTTACACTTGCTTCTAACGGATAGTTTCAAACTATTTGTGGATTAATCGGGATCTATAAGAAGAGGGTTTGTTGCATCCCAAAAAGAAGACAAGAGAGAGGCAAAAAGAAAAGAATAGAGAAAACCTTTGTGATCTTTCAGAAAGAAAAGAGGGAAAACTTGTAAGGAAAGATCATACTGATTCGCCAAAAGAAGAGAGAGAGATTCCAAGCCTTTGATGTTCTATTTAGAAGAAATCTCAAGAGAAGAAAGAAGCCCTAGTTTTTTTTTTCTGATCTTCTGAGTCTCAAGAGCATCTTGAAGGAAGATCCATTCAAAGGAAGATCCATTCAAAGGAAGAGAAGGAAGAAGCCACCAAGATCTGCGAATCAGGCTTTGATTCCTACTCTCTTATTATTGTTTCATTATTGTATATTTGCTCATTGAAGGAGCTGTTTTTCTTGTAAAAACAAATATTGTTTGCTGGGTCAATCTGGTGATTGATTCAGTTGAGGCTGTTAGCCTTGTGCAAGTATTAGCTTGTGGTGATAGGTTTTGTGCTGGTGAGCCTTGAAAACCAGCTGGGTTCGTTGTGCACCCGGGAAAATAATAAGTTCGAGTTGTGAGCTTGCAAAACAACTCTGCTGTAATCAGTTTGATTATAGTGTGGACCCAAGAGGTACTTGGGAGTGGATGTAGGTGTAGGTACACCGAACCACTATAAATCTCCTGTGTTTGCCGTGATTGTCTCTTTATCTTCAACTCTCTATTTGTGGTTGTTCAGTTTTAATTTGTGAATCTAAGTTTTTATTTCCGTTGGGGGTTATCTTTCAAAAGAGTTTAAATTTTGAAAAACCCAATTCACCCCCCCTCTTGGGTTGCTATCTGGACCAACAGCATGATTTCTTTTTCTTTCTCCATAAAACTTACGAGCATCCAATGGAGAAAAGATTGCCATAAACTCTTAGAAATTTGAAACGACAAAGGCTAAAAAATTTGAAACGGCATTGATAAACCCGTGATCCGGTTCATGCTGGATTGATCGGTTCATGGGTGAACCGGATGGGTTGACCGAGTTATTCTGGATCTCTTACATATCCAGTTTTATGTTAGAATCAAACCGGCTTGGCCTTCGAGTCCCGGTTCAACCGGCTGGTCCGGTCCGGTTTTAACAACTATGATTGAGAGTACTTAATTAGGTATGATCGAATTATCTAAGACACAGACGGGATTGAATTGTATTCTTATTCACAGCGTTAGTTATTTATTAACTTAATGTAGTATATCCGCTATATGTCTCTATGTGTGAGTTTCGTTGGGTCACACACCCTACCGCACTATAAGTTGAGAGAGTTGAGGTTATAAATCATTGTTCCTGTATGGACGAGTGGAGATTGTTTGCCTAAGTGCCAAGTCAGTGCACACAGCATGAGATAGGACTCTTAGGATTCTAGGGACTCTTCATATCCCTTTTAACGGATCTTGCTCTCGTATCTATCCCCATCTATAAGAGTAGATCTAAGGTGTCTTCTTTGGAACATGCAAGGGTTTACAAAGACAAGCTTTCCTTCCTCCTCTTCCTTTATTGGCACTAAGGCTTAGGGGCATGGGCATATTGGGGACTCTTGTAGCCCCGACTCTGATAGCGCCGATCGACGATCTGCTGCTGCCGTCAAAACAACCATAACAAGGTATTCTACATAATCAAATCTAATAATGCCACATAATCTTTTCTTTTTAAAAAGAGTAAAATAATTCAGCAGTGAAATGCATAGTTTATGATGTTAAAAATTAAGAGCGGCCGTGCCTTGCTAATCCACCAAAACTTCATATGTGCGAATCAATTCTTAAGAGTTGGTTCAAGAAAGATCGCTTTGCTTTAAAAGTGATGCAAATTTTGAAATCAATCTCACCTCATTGGTCATGTTTCTCAAATCACCTTAAGCTTCTATTCCTTCCCTGAGTGGCCAGGTAGCAGGGTCAAGAAAAATATTCTCATGTATTCGATAAAAAAAACCCTACTTTGTTCCGTTTCTTTCTTTTTAGAGGTGGGCACTGGTGCCATGCTTGACATGGCACAGTATGGCTCAGGCCCATCGTGCCTCTATAATTATCGTGCCGTGTCTGGCACGGTCCAGTAACAAACGGACTATGCCAGACACTATACGGTAAAAAAATATTCAGACCTGGCACGGCTCGTGGCCCATTTTAGGCCACGGATCATGCCGGACCTGAGCCGTGCTAGGCCTGGCACGGTCCATGATCCACATGGACCGTGCCGGACCTGGCATGGTACTATGCCTAGGCATAGGACCAGATGTGCCTAGCAACAGCTATGCCTAGGCACAGCTGGGGAAGGCACAGCTGGTGCACGACTGTGCCTTAGGCATAGGCGCACAACCGTGCAAGGCACAGCGCACGGCTGTGCCTTAGGTACAACGTAGCTATGCCTTGCCGGCACGTCTGGGGTCATGCCGGCATACGGTCCGATGGATCGGTTCAGGTCCGTCATGAATCGTGCTGTATTGGATTAATAAAAAAAATTTAAATCCGATACGATATGATTTACTGAACAGTACCAACACGATTCGATATTATAGCAATACCGAATTATACCAAATACGGCCCATCTGGGCCTGAGCAATGCTGTGACATTGCTCAGCCTATCTCTATTCTTAGAATGCGCTGTACAAACATATAAATTTGTCTATCAGTACCAGTGGTGCAACTTGGGCCGGGTTCAACCCGAACCCGGCCCGCGGAACCCGATTTGTAGCAGTACTCAAACTCTAGTTTGCTTAACCTGAACCCGAAGGATCCGGGTTGAACCCGGACCGATTTGCAACTTGGGCCGGGTTAGGGTTGCAGTCAACCCAAACCCGAGAAAACCCGAACCCGCAAAGCCACAAGCAGCAGGCCCACTGGTATTGTGGAAGTGATGATTTAGCCTTGTTTGTTAAGTTTAAAGCATGTAGTGCTGATAATAGTTTTGTGGAAGTGATAATTCTTGGTATGAACATTCCACCAGAACCTTCATTACCTTTTAAAATAAGCAATATACCTTTAACCTTTGCATTTTATCATGTAATATTGGTGGGCCAAACTAGTATCTTTATTTTTTTTAATTATCTTCTTCGAGACATTTGTAACTTCTAATATGAAGTTTGCCAAAATTTTATGAAAGCATCTGGGAAGAGGTGATGAGCAGAAAACTAAAACATATGGGAAAGGGGCGACGAGTAAAAAATCAGAGAGCTTTGGATGGCGAATGCAGTCTCGCTACTTGGAAATGATCTCTCATACCAGACTTATGTGGTCTTCTAACTAGCTCTTTATATCGTTTCAATATTTTCTGCTTCCAAAGGATAAAGGTGACTTCATCAATGCATATAGTGGCTATTGAAATATTATGCAATATTTGGATTACTTTGGATATGTTTTGGTTTAAGAATGTACTTTTTTTTTTTTTAGTCTTATGTAAAAGATGTATATTTTTAGACACGTAATTTGAAATGTGAAGCTTGTTTGTTTCAAACTTCAGCTTGTTTGTACAATGTAAAGCTTATTTGTTTCAAACTTTAGCTTATTTGTGCAATGTAAAGCTTGTTTGTTTTAGATTGTCATATATGTTTTTTTTCTATCAACCCGAATTCTAACCCGAAACTCAACCCGAATCCGATTTTTAAAAATAAGGTTAGGGTTGAGGTTTTAAAATAGGGTTAGGGTTAGGGTTAGGGTTGACATTTTACAAATAGGGTTAGGGTTAGGGTTGAGGAAAACCCGAGTTTCATGAGCCCGAGTTGCACCCCTAATCAGTACACGCAAAGCTGGCAAAGGTCCACATTTTAGGAAGATACGCCGATATCCGATAAATATACCCCACTCGTAGGCCATATAGCTCACTTTTATCTCCAACATATAGAAACAATGGGGTTGCAGCATGCAAAAATGGGGCCTTTTTATCAAGCTAGGTGGTGATGAGCTCATGGTGGATCCAGAAAATCCGAAAAAGAAAAATCCATCGTCCTACGGGAGAGAGCCCTCCGGCTCTTGGTCACGTGCACATCATGTGCCGATCTTCAGGTGAAAATACCTAAATGCCCTTATCCAAATCATCGGCCCATGCTGGCCTCAGAGCCTTTTCGAGGCGTTCGCTCCCGCGCCAATGGCTTGACCAGAGCTGTTGCCTGATCATCAGCGAAAGCTCCTCAAGAGATCGGACATAGAAAAGTCTAAATAGATCCTATATAAGAAAATAAAATTGAACATGATGAGTGGTTCTGAAATTATATTTTTGATATTAGGCCAAAAGTGGTTAAAAATATAGGACTGATGGCTGGTTTAAGAAAAAAATAAAAAAGATAAGATATAATCCATCATCATTGGTTCAGAAGTTGAAGATAAACAGAGACCAAAGAAAATCATAGCAGTTTTCGGGTGCATGTACATTGGGTCCATTGATCATGTATTAGATTTTTTTGGAGTTGCCGTGGTTTTGAAGACCAAAGCTTTGCTTTCTTTATATTATGTTTTTAACAGATTTTTAATTTCAATTCTTAAATAATATAGTAACCTAAATGACCTCATCCATATCAGCGGCCCACGCTGCTCTCAAGGCCTTTCCGGGACGTTGGATCCCATGGCAATGGCTAGACTAAGCTGATCATCAGCGAAAGCTCCTCAAGACATCGGGCACACAGAGATTCTAATTAGATCCTACATGAGAAAATAAAATTGAACCTGATGGGTGGTTCTGAAATTATATTTTTGATACTTGGCCAAACGTGGTTAAAAATATACGACTGATGGCTGGTTCAACCAGCCATGAGGAAAAGATTAGGGGGATGGGGTGTAGGCGTGTAGCTCGCCATTATAGTTTCAGAAGTTATAGCAGAGTGGAGGTCGTAGTAGTTTCTTGCTGAATGAATGTTGTTGCCATTGATTATGCTTTGGATTTTGTTAGGAGTTGCTGCGGCTTTGAAAATCAAAATCCTCTGTTGCTGCCAAGTCACCGGTGACGAGCGCCGGATGTGTCGAGATCTTCGTGGGCCTTCGAGGATGGGAAAAGACCGCCTTCTTCCTTCGGAAACCTGCAAGAAGTCCCAGGCCGGTGGTTCCGACGGGGACCCTCCGATGCTCAAATTAGTGAACTCGTAAAACAGTAGTCTATTTTTTTGTAAGTTAGAGAAAGAGATCGAAAAAAGAGAGATCCCCCGCATCAAGCTCGGGTCCTCTTTTTACACCTGTCCCCGAGGTCGCCCTCACCCGTTCGAATCTATTTTGTTAGGTAGGATGAACTCCGGGAATGGTGGGCAGGTGAGTTGTTGCTGAATAAGTGCTTTTAACGGCGTATATTGGTAACGGCGGAGCGCTTGTAACTGCCCGTAATTTTGGCAAATGGTAGGTGAATAGATTGCGTCGTAGTATTAAGTTTGTTCAGCATTGAAGTTCTGCTTCATGATTTGAACTGCGTCGATGGCTGAAATCGGAGCCGAAATTAGAGCCGGGGCCGATGCCGGAGCGAGAAGCCGACACCGGAACCGAAAGCCGATGCCGGAGCGAGAAGCCGATGCCGAAACCGAAAGCCGAGAGAAAGTGCTGTGGCCAACGTGGCGGCCATAAGTGCTTTAATGCGGGAGAGAATAAGGCGATAAATGCCTTAAAGTGGATGCGCGTGGCCTTTGGGGCCATAAATATTTTGGCGCTAGAAATGTCATGGCCGCATCAGCCAAGGCTGAAGCTGGAGGCCGAGTCGAATCCGAGGCCGAAGCTAGGGGCCGAGTCGAATCCGAGGCCGAAGCTAGAGGCCGAGCCAGATCCATGGCTGAAGCTGGAGGCCGAGTCGAATCCGGGGGCCAAGCTGGAAGCCAAGCCGAGCCTTAGGCCAGCAATAATTACTCAAAAATCGTGTGGTGTTATTGTTCCGCCTGACAGTTGATTAGCCATATCAGATGCCTCCCTGCCCCCGAGATGGGTGAGCATGCACTTACCATTGAACGGGGCGCTTTATCACCCGGTGGCTAATTCTCAGGCGCCATGTGCCAAGGGTCCTGCACTTGGACACGCATCGGATGCTGCGATGCCATCATCTCGCCCACCTTGACCGTTAGGATCAAGGCAGATCTCCCTCGAGTGCTGGGCGAATACACCATTACGGTGAGGTCACCGCTATCTTTTCGTTGGCCGGGGCTCCCAAATTCAACGCTTTGGGTGATTGCCGTAGCCGCCCCCAATGGGAAGCGAGCACGTAGCCAGAGCGAAATTAGCGGGACGGTTTTCAAAAGACAAGTCTATAAAGGGTGGTGTTTCAGGCTGCAAGTGTTCTTACTGCTTCCATTTTCGTTCCTGCCCTGATTTTACCCGGGTCTGTTCGTCTCCCGTCTTCCCGAGTCCCTCACCCTCGATTCTTCGTGTTCGAGTTTTCCAGGTTAGTTCTGCTACCATGGCTGATTCGTCCCTTTCATGTTCTATTTCGGTTCCGGGGGCTATTCCCCCAATCTTCCTCAGCAGTCTGCCTCCTCTCCAGCGTCTAAATGGTCCACCTCTACAGAGGATGTCCCAGCGGAGCAACCGCAGGTGGTCGGGCGATCTCTCGCTGAGAATCGCCCGACCGCCGAACGGACCCTTGCCTGGCGCCGTCCGGCTGTCGCCGGCCCCTCTCACGCAGGGGAATCCCCCGATAGGATTGCCTCCGTGATGACGGCCCAGGAGATAATTAATCTTCGGGCTTGTTATCAAACCCCTACCAATCTCCATCTTTACAGGCCTCTTCCCGAGGATAGGATAACTTCTTCCTATCCCGGGAGGGTTGCCCTCTACGAATACTACTTTAAGGCCGGCCTCCGCATTCCCCTTCATCCTTTCATATTGAACGTCTTAGATAGGTATTCCTTAACCTTAGCCCAGTTGGTCTCAAATTCCATTCGGACCCTTGTAGGTTTCTTAGTGCTATGCCACATACAGGATAGAAGCCAGGATTTCTCTCTTTCGCAACTTCTATACTCTTAGGAAACAATCAAGCTGGTGGTCCTTTACCCCCAGGCCCACTAGAATTCTTAGGCTGTATCTTCCACTTCGGTTAAGGGATGGAAAAATATGTTATTCTTTGCCTAAATCGATGGAGTGAAGACTGAGTAGGGAATGCCCAATACCGAAGCCAACAAAGACCCCAGAATTCTTCCATGGGATTAGGAGGCATTCGGGCAGTTGATTATTGCCGACGTCCCTCGCTGCAACCAGCTGCTAGCCGAGGAGAATCTTCGGCTAGCAGGTATTATTTTCGATGATGGTGAGCAGTGCAGCCTTTTCTCTTGATTTTTCCTTTTCTTCCCCGTTTAACCAAAATTCATTGGTTTGTAGGTATGGCACCATCGTTGTGTGATATAAGGAGGGCCGCTACGAGGAAAAGAAAGGCTCGGGAAGAGGAGGCTCCCGCTAGAAGGGAGGTTGCCACCAAAGCCGCTGCAGAAGCCGAAACCAGAGAGGTTTCAGTAAAGGACGAGGCCGAGGGAGGAGAGGCTCATTCCCCGCCTTCTGCTCCGTCCCCTATCGACCTGACGGATACCCCTCCAGAGCAAAGGAAGGAGGCGCCGCCATCACCACCAGCGGCTCCCGAGGCGAAGCCAACCGACATAATTCCGGGGCCTGATCTGGAGGCCACCCCTTTCAGCGAGGGGGCAGGAGCTGAACCTGCCCAAGCCGAAGCATCGGGCGTGCAACCAGAAACTGAACCTGCGCCGACCGCCACAGAGTCTGCCGAAGAGGAGATCGACGTTTCATTCCAGTCGATCTTGTCTCGTCACACTCATTGGGCTAAGCAGACAATGATTGACGCCTCCTTGCCTGAGTTGCAGAGGTACCTCCAGCATCAGAAGACCTCTGAGTTTTTCCGAGAGGCGTCCGTGGCCCAACTTTGGGTAAATATTGCCCCATTGTCAATTTCTATTGTCCCTGTTTCTTCATCTAACTTGAGTGGTACGTAGGCATTGAATTCCTTGACCGCCATGAGGGGCCTTTGGTCCTAGTGCCAGGCCGCCCTCAATCAGTCGTTGGAGGAAGTCCAAGAAGTAAAGGCGAGGGCCGAGGCGGCTCTAGAAGAGGTCTGGGTAGAGTCTGCCCGGACGTAGAAGGCTGAAGCTGAAGCCAAGGCTGCCCGGCTTATGGCTGAGAAGGCAGAAGATGTGCTGGAGGTAGCCCAGTGCCAAGCGGCTAACGAGTTGGACAATGCTCAAGCGGCCGAGGAAAAGCAAAAAGAGGCAAAAGAAAAGTTGAAGACAGTGGAGTAGGAAGTGTATCTGCTGACGGGTCGACTACATTCTGCCACCATCGAGATCGGTGTGGTCGAGGAAAGAGCCGAAAACGCTGAGGAGATTGCCCGCCGGTCTGATGCAGAGATCGCCAATCTAAAAGTGGCGTTGGCCGAAGCTGAAAAGAGAGTTGCCGAGGCCGAGAGGAAGGCCGTTGAGGCTGTGGAAGATTTCAGAAAGTCTGCTGCCTTCAACAAAGAGTTAACCGAGACAACGGCCTTCACATATGATAGCGGCTTTCAGGACTACAAAGAGAAAATCCGAAAGCTTTACGGCCTTGAAGGGATTGAGGATCTCCAGCCAGATGAGGAGGATGATGGCCCAGACCCTGCCGAATCTTAGTTTTTCTTTTTGGTTGTGTCAAGTCCGGCTTTGATCGGCGATTTTGTAAAACTGTTTCATTATTAATGAATTTCAATTCAATCTTCCTTTGATTCGCCCGTAGCTGGCCAACTCCAGCGAGTATAGTAACGCGAATGGGCAAGGGTCATTTTTAGGGGGTAGCCTAGACTAGAGTCGAGGCCGAAGGACCGAGACCAGAATTGAAACCAAGGCCGTCGATCGAGGCCGAAACCGAGAAGTGGAATTAAGATGAAGTTGAAGCCGGTAGCCATGGTGAGGCCAAAACTGGCAGCCACGGCGAAGCCGGAGCTGGTAGCCACGACGAGGCTGAAACCGATAGCTGTGGCTAGGCTGAAGCCAGAGCCAACAGCCAAGAGCAAATGAGGCCAAGGCCGGTAACTGCAGCGGGGCTGGAGTCGGTGGCTATGGCCAGGCCAACGCCGGAAGCCGTGACAAAGCTGAGGCCAGAAGCAAGGCGACGCTGAAGCCAACGGCCGTGGCGAGGCTGAAGCTGGAGCCAACAGCCAAGAGCAAAGTGAGGCCAAGGCTGATAGTCGCGGCGGGGCTGGAGCCGGTGGCTATGGCCAGGCCGATGCCGAAAGCCGTGACGAAGCTGAAGCCGAAAGTCGTGACGATGCTGAAGTTGACGGCCGTGGCGAGGCTAAAGCCGAAGCCAACAACCAAGAGCAAAGTGAGGCCAAAGCCGGTAGTCGTGGCGGGGCTGGAGCCGATGGCTATGGCCAGGCCGATGTCGGAAGCCGTGACGAAGCTGAAGCTGGAAGTAGTGGCGATGCTGAAGCCGACGGCCGTGGCGACGCTGAAGCCGGAGCCAACAGCCAGAGCAAAGTGAAGCCAAGGCCAGTAGTCGCGGCGGGGCTGGAGCCGGTGGCTATGGCCAGGCCGACGCCGGAAGCTGTGACGAAGCTGAAGCCGGAAGTCATGGCAACGCTGAAGCCAACGGCCGTGGCGAGGTTGAAGCCGGAGCCAACAGCCAAGAGCAAAGTGAGGCCAAGGCCGGTATCCGCGGTGGGGCTGAAGCCGATGGCTATGGCCAGGCCGACGCCGGAAGCCGTGACGAAGTTGAAGCCGAAAGTCATGGCGATGCTGAAGCCGACGACCGTGGCAAGGCTGAAGCCGGAGCCAACAGCCAAGAGCAAAGTGAGGCCAAGGCCGGTAGCCACGACGGGGCTAGAGCCGGTGGCTATGGCCAGGCCGACGCCGGAAGCCGTGACGAAGCTGAGGCCGGAAGTCGTGGCGACGCTAAAGCCGACGGCTATGGTGAGGCTGAAGCCGGAGCCAACAGCCAAGAGCAAAGTGAGGCCAAGGCCGGTAGCCACGGCGGGGCTGGAGCCGGTGGCTATGGCCAGGCCAACGCCGGAAGCCGTGACGAAGCTGAAGCTGGAACTCATGGCAATGCTGAAGCCGACGGCCGTGGCGAGGCTGAAGCCGGAGCCAACAGCCAAGAGCAAAGTGAGGCCAAGGCCGGCAAAGTTGTCCATGCAGCTCCAGGCTTGGATCGCTGACGCGGATTCGGGCTCAATTGCCGAGGGGAGACTCGGGCTTGTTGCCAACGTGAAGCCAGGCTTGGAGTGCCGGCGTGGAGCCGGGCTTAATCGCCGAGGGGAGACTCGGGCTTAATTGCCAAGGGAAGACTCAGGCTTAATTGCCGAGGGGAGACTCGGGCTTAATTGCCGAGGAGAGATCCGAGCTTGTTGCTGACACGGAGCTAGGCTTGGAGTGCCAACATGGAGCTGGGCTTAATTGCCGAAGGGAGACTCGGGCTTAATTGCTGAGGGGAGACTCAGGCTTGTTGCTGACGCGAAGCCAGGCTTGGAGTGCCGACGTGGAGCCGGGCTTAATCGCTGAGGGGAGACTCGGGCTTAATTGCCGAGGGGAGACTCGGGCTTGTTGCTGACGCGGAGCCAGACTTGAAGCGCCGACGTGGAGCCGGGCTCAGGTGAGAAGCCAAAATGCTTAAACACTTCCGTTAGTGCAAAAGGATGAACGACAATTATAGGTTAATGTTTAAAACAAATATGACAATGGGCTACTGATAATACCGCCTGAGGTTATCCGCATTCCAAGTATGAGGGAGAGGTTTCCCATCCAGTTCTTCGATCCGGTAAGCTCCGTGATGAAGTGCCTGGATGACTCGGTAGGGCCCTTCCCAATTGGGAGATAGCTTGCCTCCCTCCGTAGGTTTGGAGACTGCAGCTCGCCTGAGGACCAAATCTTCCAGGAGGAATGTCCTGGGATGGACTTGGGCATTATAGTACTTTGCAACCCTTTGTCAGTAAGAGGCCATTCTGATTCGTGCTTGATCGTGAATTTCTTCAACGAGGTCGAGGTTAGCCCTTAGTTGACTGGGATTGTCATCTTCATTGTATGACTGTGTCCGGGGACTAAGGACACCGATCTCCACTGCGACGACGGCTTCTATTATGAAGACAAGGCTGAATGGGGTCTCTTCAGTGGGAGCATGGGGCGTTGTGTGATAAGCCCACAGCACGTTCAGGAGCTCTTCTACCCATCTCCCCTTGAAGTTGTCCAGGCACGTCCTGAGTCCCTGTAAGATTGTACGATTCATCACCTCGGTAGCCCCATTAGTTTGCGGGTGACCGACAAAAGTGAACCTTTACTGTATTCCCAGTTCAGCACAAAAGTCTCTGAATGGGCCATTGTCGAACTGGCGCCCGTTGTCGGTAACAAGCGTGTGGGGTAGTCCAAATCGGCAGATAATAAACTTCCAAAAGAAGTTCCTTACCTTAGCCTCAGTAATCTTGGCTAGCGCTTCAGCTTCCACCCACTTAGTGAAATGATCGATGGCGACAAGCAAGAACCTCTGTTGGCCAGAAGCGGGAGGAAAAGTTCCCAAGATGTCCATCCTCCATTGGGCAAATGGCCATGGAGCCGATAGAGGGCTCAGTCAAGAAGTTGGTTGTCGTTGGATGTTGGCATGCCGCTGGCAACTATCACATTTCTGGACTAGCTCGGTCGCGTCCTCCCGCATGGTGGGCCAGTAATAGCCTTGGCATTGGGCTTTGTAGGCCAGTGCTCTGCCCCCTAAGTGGCTTTCGCTGATACTTTCATGGATTTCTCAAAGGATATAATCGGCATTTGTGGGGTCAACACACCTCAAGAGGGGATGAGAGAAGGACCTCCGATCCAGCTGCCCGTCGAACATTAGGAACTTGTGTATTCACCGTTTGAAGATCTAGACGTCAGTGGGGTCAGTTGGTAGGGCTCCAGTAGCAAAGTACTTAGTGTAGGCATCCATCCAAGAGGGCTCCCGGTGGACTGGCATGGATTCTTTTATTGTGTCAATGCTCGGGGCCTCCAGGTGCTCCACATAGGTTCTTCCCAAGGTTCCGTCAGCCGATGTAGCTAGACGAGACAGCACGTCAACTCTGGCATTCTCCTCTCGGGGAATGTAACTGATGCTGAAACGGGTTAAGGGAGAGACCTGCGACTGTACCATACTCAGGTAATGTGACATGATAGGATCTCGTGCCTCATATTCCCCCTTTATCTAGCCACAAACTAGCTGAGAGTCGGTGAAGACTCTGAGATGCTTTACCCTGAGCTCGCAAGCTAGCCATATCCCGGATAGTATGGCTTCGTACTCGGCTTGGTTGTTGGTAGCTGGGAAAAGGAAATGAAGGGCGTACTCCATCACCACTCCGTCTGGACTGGCTAGAATGAGGCCAGCCCCACTTCCCTGAGAGTTTGACGCCCCATCCACATGAAGGAGCCAGTCCCTCCCCTCTTCCTTGATTTCATCATCCGAAGGGCTCGTATGGGATTCTTCTCTTTGCTCTTCTGTCCAGGTGCCTTCGACCAAGAAGTCCGCTAAAACTTGGGACTTCATAGTTGTCCTGGGTCAAAACGACAGATCGAATTCTCCCAACTTGACCGTCCACTTTGCCAGTCGGCCAGAAGTATCAGGACGGGATAGGATCGACTTGAGCGGCTGGTCGGTGACCACCATAATCGGGTGAGCTTGGAAATAGGGCCTGAGGCGTTGGGCGGAGACGATCAGTGCAAATATAACCTTCTCGACTTTCGAGTACCTTGTCTCCGCATCATGCAGTACCTTGCTGGTGTAGTACACTAGCTTTTGCGTCCCCTCAGCATCCATGTGCACCAGCATGAAACTAACAGCTTTGGGGGAAGCCGCGAGGTACAAGAAGAGTTCTTCTCCACTCCTTGGCTTGGACAGCAATGGTGGGGCAGATAGGAATTCTTTTAATCATTCGAAGGCCTCCTGACACTCCCTGGTCCATTCAAAACCATTGACTCGGTGCAGTGCCTTGAACAAAGGCAAACACCTATCCGCAGACTTGGACAAGAAATGGCTCAGGGCCGCTAACCTTCCAGCCAAATATTGCACTTCCTTCTTATTAGAGGGAGATTTCATGTCCAAGATGGCTTGGACTTTATCGGGATTCGCTTCGATTCCTCGTTGGGTCACCATGAAACCTAAGAATTTGCCGACCGTCACCCCAAAGGCACACTTACGGGGGTTCAGCCTCATCCTATACTGGCGGAGGTTATCGAAAGTCTCCGTCAGGTCGGCGATATGGCTGGTGGCATGGACGCTCTTCGTCAGCATGTCGTCCACGTATACCTCCATGTTGCGTCCGATCTGGCTCTCGAAGACTTTGTTCATCAGCCTCTGGTAGGTGGCTCCGGCGTTCTTTAGTCTGAACGGCATCACCTTGTAGCAATAGATTCCCTTCTCAGTTATGAAGGAGGTGGCCTCCTCATCTATGGGTTCCATCCTGATTTGGTTGCACCCAGAGAAGGCGTCCATGAAGCTAAGTGTTTCATGGCCAGATGTAGCATCTATCAGTTGATCGATTCGGGGCAGAGGGAAGCTGTCCTTCGGGCACGCTTTGTTGAGATCGGTGAAGTCTACACACATCCTCCAACTCTCGTTGGCCTTGCGGACCATCACGATGTTGGCCAACCAATCGGAATAGCGAACTTCGCGAACTTGGCCTGCAGCTTTTAGTTTACGGATTTCCTCGTCGACAGCCTTCTGTCTATCTGGAGCTAAGCTCCTCTTCTTATGTCGGACAGGCCGACATTCTGGCTTGAGTTGAGTTGGTGGGTGATTATCTCCTCAGGGATGCCTGGCATATCAGATGATGACCATGCGAAGACGTTGGAGTTGGCACACAAGAAAGAAAGGAGCTGATCGCGGGCCTCCTCCGGAAGCAATGCCTCGACTTGGATGGTCTTCACGGGGTCGTCTCCCAAGGGGAAGGTCAAGAGGTGCTCGGCCGGCTCCCCTCTCTTCTCCACATCTCAGGGGTCAGTAAGTTTAGGTGCAGTTGCCGATGCTGTCTCTTGCAGACTGGGGGCTAGGTGGTAGCAGAATGGCAACGGGTTTTGCTCTCCCCTCATTTCTCCTATTCCTTCGCTGGTGGGGAACTTCACAAGTAGCCTTTTGGTGGAGATGACAGCATCCAACAGGTTTAAGCTAGGTCTCCCCAAAATAGCATTGTACGCCAAGGGGACCCGCACCACCAAGAAGTTCATGAGAACTGTGCTCTGGCGTGGTGGGGTTTCAGCTGTGACTGGGAGAGTGACTTTCCCTTCGACCCGGACTGAATCCCCAGTGAAGCCCATCAAAGGAGTGGTGACGGGTAGAAGAGAACTTGCAGGTAAATTCATTCTAACACAAGCGTCGTAACTTAAAACATTCACAGAGCTTCCACTATCAACCAAAATCCGCTTTACAGGATGTTTGGCAATCGTCATAGAAGCGACGATGCCATCATCGTTTTTATTCACTACCCCCTCTAGGTCTTTTTTGAAAAAAGGAATTACAGGATTGTCATCTTCCTCTCGCTGTCTTTTAGAACCGCTGCCTACCCCCCAGGAGATCATGGCCACCGTCTTCTCTGTTGGGGCATTGTCTAAGACAATCTGCTATGTGGGAAGTGCTGACGGACCCACGGTTGTAGGGTTCCCCCGGTGAGCAAACTTGCTCAGATGGCCCTGCTGGACAAGCTCCTCGATAGCTTTTTTCATTTGGCGGCAATCTTCAGTGTCGTGGCCATAGTCTCTGTGATATCGGCAATAGACTTCTTTGCTGCAGGGGACCCCTGACTTCATTAGAGGTGGACACCGGAAGTAAGGCTCTTCCTCGATCTCTAATAAGATGTGAGATATCGGAGCAAGGAGGGGTGTGAAATACTCCTTGGGAACTAGTGTTTGGGGCCGGCTATCCGAGCGACAAGATGGCTCAAGCTTTCTGGACCATCCTCCAGCAGGTTCTACGGGTGCTGACTTCTTGCTGGAACTCTTGTCGGCCTCCCTTCTGGAAGAATCTGCTCCGTAGGCGCAAATGTACTTCTACGCTCAGCTTAGCAGCTCGGTGTAGGAGCCGAGGGGCTTTTTATCTAGAGAATACGCAAATCTGGATGAGCGAAGTCCTTGCTTCAGTGCGAGAGTGGCTACAGAATCCTCAAGTTATAGACCTCGAGCGCAGCCTCCTTGAACTGAGCCATGAAGTCCTTCAGAGTCTCCCCGCTCCTTTGGTGGACAGCGAACAAGCTATCGGCGACTCAAGGGATCTTCCGGCATGCATCGAAGTGGGCCAGGAAAGATCACTCAAGTTGCTTGAACGAGTTGATGCTGCATGGTGGCAGACGAGAACACCATGCACGCACCGCCTTTCGGAGTGTGGCTGGAAAGGCAACACACAGGAGAGGGTCCGTTGCCCTCTGGACCTGCATGAGAACCTTGTAACTCTCCAAGTGGTCTAGGGGGTTCGTCGTGCCGTCATATGGGTCCAGTTGAGGAAGACGAAACCGGGGTGGGACCGGCTCCTCCATGATACGACGAGAAAGAGGTGGACGGTGGTTGTAGTACACTCCGTTTGGGTTGGAGATCCGGTGGCTGAGTTCTTCCAATCATTGATGATACTCGTCGAGCCGTTGCTTGGCCCGACGAGCAGCCTTCTTGCTCGAGTCTCCTTTAGAAGAGTCAGAGGAAGAGGATGAAGAGGCCCGCCGGTGTATAGAGTGCAACCGCCATGGCTCCTTCTCACTGTGTCGCCTGTGAGAACGATCGGAATGGCGGGAGAGGGACCGTCGCCGTTTCGAGGTTTCCCGGCGGTGAAACCTCGAGGACGAGTGGTGGGAGGCCTCAGGAAGGGTCCTTCCCTGATGAGGTTGAATGGTTTCGTGACCTTCCTCGCAGAGCAGAGGGGGCTAAGGCGGCGGCCCAGGCATGGTAGTGAAGCAATGCTCCTGTAGTCCCCGCACCACCATCATCAGATCCTGCACTTGATGGGCCAGGGCATCTAGCCGATCGAATTGGCTAACCTGCGATGGTGCAGGAGGCGGAACATGGAGGTTGTCCTCCGATTGTTCAGCATGCGGGATACGCTCCACAGCTTGACTGGTAGAAGCTTCCTGAGCTCGCGTGGTCACCATCGTCTCCCTTGTAGAGGTCAAAGGTTGAGCTGTCCCCCCTTCCTAGCGCGCCAATCTGTTGCTGTCAAGTCACCGGTGATGAGCGCCGGGTGTGTCGAGATCTTCGTGGGCCTCCGAGGATGGGGAAAGACCACCTTCTTCCTTCGGGAACCTGCAAGAAGTCCTGGGCCGATGGTTCCGGCGGGGACCCTCCGATGCTCAAATTAGTGAACTCGTAAAATAATAGTCTATTTTTTTGTAAGTTAGAGAAAGAGATCGAAAAAAGAGAGATCCCCCGCGTCGAGCTCGGGTCCTCTTTTTATACCTATCCCCGGGGTCGCCCTCACCCCGATCGAATATGCTTTGTTAGGTAGGATGAACTCCGAAAATGGCGGGCAAGTGAGCTGTTGCTGAATAAGTGTCGCGTATATTGGTAACGGCGGAGCGCTTGTAACTACCCGTGATTTTGGCGAATGGTAGGTGAATAGATTATGTCGTAGTATTAAGTTTGTTCAGCATTGAAGTTCGGCTTCATGATTTGAACTGCATCGATGGCTGAAATCGGAGCCGGAATTGGAGCTGAGGCCGATGCCGGAGCGAGAAGCCGATGCCGGAACCAAAAGCCGAGAGGAAGTGCTGTGGCCAACGTGGTGGCCATAAGTGCTTTAATGCGGGAGAGAATAAGGCGATAAATGCCTTAAAGTGGATGCACGTGGCCTTTGGGGCCATAAATATTTTGGCGCTAGAAATGTCGTGGCCGCATCGGCCGAGGCTAAAGCTAGAGGCCGAATCGAATCCGAGGCCGAAGCTAGGGACCGAGTCGAATCCGAGGCCGAAGCTAGAGGCCGAGCTGGATCCACGGCCGAAACTAGAGGCCGAGTCGAATCCGGGGGCCAAGCTGAAAGACAAGCCGAGCCTTAGGCCAGTGATAATTGTTCAAAAATCGTATGATGTTATTGTTCTGCCTGACAGTTGATTAGCTATATCACTTTCTTCAATTATGTTTGTAATGAAGTTTCTATTGAAGTTGCTTCTAATTTTTCTGAGAGTTAGTATTATTGCAGCGCCTTTGATTTTGACTGAGGTAGTAAAGACATCATTATTAATTGTTTCTTTGAGAAAATTTTTATATTTTATCAACTTATTATGTAGCTCTTTAAAAGAAATTGAAGTTCTACGGGCTTGCATGGCAATAAAAAGTTCTTTCAATTCAGAGCCCAGTCCATTTAACACATGAATGATAAGATCACCTTCACGTCCAGGCTTGACGAGGATATATATACCCTTATCCGATAAATATACCCCTGTAGCCCTCTTTTAGCTTCGACGTATAGAAATAATATTGTTGCAGCATAGAAAAAATGGGACTTTTTTTATCAAGCTAGGTCATGAGCCGATAATGGAACCGAAAAAAATAAATAAATCATCCGTTTGATTGGAGGAGAGGCCTCCGGCCTGTGGTCGCGTGCACATCATGTGCTGATCTTCAAGTAAAAATACCTAAATGCCCTCATCCGCTTCACCAGCCCATGCGGAGCGTTGATTTCTTTCCGGGACGTTGGATTCCATGGCAGTGGCTAGACTTAGAGATGATCATGAGCAAAGTTCCTCAAGAGATTGGGCACAGAAAAATTCTTATTAGATCCTATATGAGAAAATAAAATTGAACCTTGGTTCTGATATTATGCTTTTGATATTAGGCCAAACATGGTTAAAATATAGGACTGAAGGTTGGAACGTATTAAGTTAAGGCATGAGAATCAAGCTTACATACTAATGTAAAGTCCAACAAGTCTAAAGATTCATCAACTATAGACTATGCTTATGGTAAACCCAAAAAAAAAAAAACTCAAAAACCAAGAAAATAATGAGTACTTCGACTTGCGATGGTTTCTTGGGTCGTTTGTGAAACAGTATCAGGGCTCATGGTTATGGATTCCTTTGTAGGTGTTCATCACGTAACTTGGATATTCTTTGTCCCTCTGTATCCACTTCGTAACTGGGCAAACCTTACAACGGTAGTACCTCCTGTCACAGCCGTCAACACTCAGAGACAAGGAAAGGAGATTCAATCAAAATGAAAAAGTAAAAACGAATTTAATTTACAAGACCACAAGAGAAGCCAATCCTTGTACTTCTCATCTTGCATACCTTGGAAAGGGGTTGTTCTTTAAGAACTTTTTTCCATTCCAACGCCACTTGTACCCATCGTCCAGGACGTCCTCCTCAGACTCTGTCCTGAATGTTTTGATCATATTTTCTTCAACTGCCCTTGAGCTCCCCACTTCATCCCTACATTTTCAGCGCACAGTATCAAAATTAATGGAAAAAGGCTAAACAGTGTCGTAAAATACAACGGTTGAATCTCGTACGTACCTTTGGATATCATTCTGACTAGCGTTGGGGTAACTGAAAGCCATCAGTTGATCCGGTTGGAGGTCGCCATGAGGCGACCCATTTCCTTCGCCAGCTTGGGACGAAAAGTAGGCTATATTGGATAGATCATAAAAGATAGAACAAGACACGATCGAGAAGATGATGTACCAGACCATAGGCATCATTTGACCAAAATGATAAGCGAACGCCATAGAAACTGCGGCACCGACTACCCACAAGATGGCAACCTTCAACCTTTCCATCTCTAACTCAACTGAAAGCTCTTTCTCTCTCTATCTCCTCACTTCCCTATTGAAAGAGAGTTTAAAGAGAGAGGTATGTTGTGGAATAAACTATTGTGGAATCTAAATGTAGAAAAATAAATAAGAAAAAAATAATCAAACATAAGACACAAAGATTTATGTGGTTTGGTAATTTACCTATACTAATGGAAGGTTTCTGATTTTTCTTTCTTATTGGAAGAAAGGCCTTTCATCTTACCATTCTTGACTCGGACTGTTAAATCTATACGGGTCTGGATGCTTCACTTGCCGCTCCTAATATGGGTTACCAAATTTGCTATATATTTAGATTTATTTGCTCATAATAGCTACTAAATTTACCTGCCACTTTTAAATTTTTTCTTACGATTTCTGAAAGAATTATGAGCCATTACTAAATCTACGTGACATGCATCTTAAAAATTTGATACATTGCGATTAATCAAATTATGCCAATCTATTAAGAAAATTTTAATTGAAGTTGACTTTTTTATCTAGATAAATTGCCTCAGAAACTTTTTTATTTAACATGCAAATCAATTTAAGTTGGAACCTAAAGGGTTAGAATTAATAAGAGTTATCCAATTCATCTCAAAATACAACTTCTTCAAACGTTTGTAAAAGCAATTTTAATTTTTTTCATGTAAAGACATCTTTCTGATCGGTTGAGTTCTAAAAAACTAATCTAAGAAGCCTAACCTTCTCCAACTCCCACACGGACTTGGGAAAAACTCCGATTGGCGTAAGGAAAACTCCAAACAAAAACACCATTGCACAAGTGCCATGTGCCCAAAATAACTGCACGAGAGGTGTCCAGATGGGGTCCACAAAGAAAACATCTCCCAATGGGTTATAACTTGTAAACACTAATATATGCATGGCATTGGAGGTGGCTTATGAACACTAATGGTGAGAGAGATGGGTCATAAACACTAATATGAATGGCATCAGAGATGGGTTCACATGAATGGAATGGAAGATGGCTTCTAAACACTAATATAAATTTTAATTTCTAATAATATAAAATTATCATAAATCATAAATCATATTTTTTTTATATTATTAAAATCTAGTAATCTTAAATTACGTTATTAGCTTTTATATAAATATATTATATAATGAAATATTTATAGCGGAGCAGCTTACCTCTATATGGCTGGCGAGTCGGAGAAGACTTGAGGAGAGGCGGTGACGATCGGAACCGAGACAGGCTCCTCCGTTTCTCTCTCGTTTCTTCCATCCCCTTCCTGCGTCGCCCTTTTGTACCCGCGGCTTTACTTCGGACTTCGGTCCCGCTGCCTGCCACCGCATCAACGAATGTCGTCATGTCGGAGTTTTCTGAATCGATGAATATGGACTTCCGGAAAAGTCTTCCTGCACCGGAGATGATATAGCGTACAGGCGCGCAATATTGACCACACGTTCCTACAGACATGCGTATTATGGTTGGGCGTGCATAGACGATTTAATACATCGAAAAACGATGCACTAAATCGTTTCCTATGGAGTTCACGGCTTACTCGCAACTCGCAAGAAAACTTAGGGCACAAGTACGAGCGTGCGCAAAGGCCGCGTGGCACGCGAGATAAGAGTGTAATTTCGTGGGAACGGCCAAATAGGTTAATGGATTAAAATGATAATTGCAGATAATTTTTAATTATATATATATATATATATATATATATATATATATATATATATATATATATATATATATATATATACACTCGCAAGGAGAGAAAAAAATCTTGTCCAAAACCGAAAAGGGTAGGGGAAAAGGCTTGTACCATGAAAGTTAAAATTACTACCTTCCGTTTTGCACCATGAAGCGTTCAATAACCAAAAATAGGTTTGCTATCGTGATTTTAAAACACTGTTAACCTTTATTTTATTTTAGGACAAGTATATAATATAAAATTTCCACATTTGATATCCTAATTAAAGATTCCTAAATATTTAAGATTAAGACGTTCGGTATATTATTTTTAAAATATGATATTATGATATAAATATTGTAATGAATTTCTATAATTCTATTAACACCATTATTGGATTACGAATGAAATCTCTAGTTGCTTGCAAATTTGAGGGACCTGAGAAACAATTCAACGGTATTTTTTTTTTTTTTAGTTCCAAACTCTGACCTCTTAATATACTGTTTACCGATCAAAATCCAATTTGCAGTAGCTTGGAAAGATAAGGTTAGCATCAATTCATGATAATCTAATATTTTAAATAATTTATATTCTTAATAATTTTATATTTGATAATCAAGAATAAAAATTATCACGTTTTATTCATAATAATAAAACACAATAATCGGCTTATCACTTTTTTTAATTATTTTTTAAGTGCCTTCACTTTTTTTGGTTAAAATATGGAATGCTTCTATAAAAATCAAGATTCTTTATAAACCTATTTTAGAAATATTATACATTTAAATATTATAATTATTTAATATATATATAATATTATTATTAGATATAATAATATATATTATAATATTATTAAATATTTCATTATATATGTTAATATTAACATACAAATATTTAGCAATATGTGATATAATAATTTAATATGTGAGTTGTTCATAAATATTTATATTAAATATTAATATAAGCATAAAATTAAATGTTTAAATACCATATCGTACAAATTATATAATCAGAATAGATAATATTAAATATTTATATGAAAGCCAATAACATAATTTAAGTTTACTAAATTTTAATAATATCAAAAATAAAAATAAATTATTATGATTTATGATAATTTTAGATTACTAGAAATTTGCTAATATGAATGGCATGAGAGGTGGGTTTACATGAATAGCATGGCAAGGGGGGCTTCTAAACATTAATGTGAATGGCATAAGAGATGAACAGCTCATGTTAATTGGCTTGTGATGGAAATTTTGGGATGCTTGGAGACATATTTTTTAAAAAACTTTTAATTATTTTAAAAATAAACATCATCAAAAATCATAATTCCCAAGATCGTCTTTATGCAGTTCAAGAAGTAAATCAATTAAAATATAAAATAAATGACTAAGAAAAATACTTGGATTGCTAAATCCAATAATCTTCAAGAGACACACAAGTGTATGCCCTTCAAAGGTGATCCACATAAGAATCGATTCGAAGAAGCACTTCTATTTGCTTACTAGAACCTTCCTAGCAGCCTTTTGATCATATGCAGCCTTCTAATATCTTTTTAAACTTTTTCTTCTTCAAAAGCTTTTCAAAAGCTTTTCAACAAGCATCTACATACTCTAATAGCCTTTCTCTATCTCAGCTTAGGGTCTTGTCTTAATATGATAGTAATATTAAGACAATGAGAGAAGAAAAGGGGAGAAAGAGGGCATATGGGCTCTTTATTTATTTATTTTTTTTTTGTCTAAGCTTGCTCTTTGTTTTTTCTCTTTGTTCTCAGAATCCCTTCTATCGTCCCCTTTAAATAAAAATGAAGGATCAGAAACTAGAGGCATCGCATGAAGAGGAGGGGCACCATCCATGGGGCATGAAGAGGGGGGAGACGCTTTATGTCATCGGGCTTTCAATCGGCACGCGCAAGCACTCCTTTGTACATCAAGTCCTTGCGTCTATCGGTGATAGCGTTAGAAGATCCCTTCCCCTAACTAGCCTAGACCCCAAAACAATAAAATAAAAACTCCAAAGATAAGTCCCAACAAACACGATGATATACGGGAAGCACAGCCTTCCCAACCAAAGAACTTCTCATTAAGTAATTTGGATACAATGAGGTTGCACAAAAACTATAGGGAGAAATAGTCTCCGAGGCATGCATAATTTTAAAAATTGATAACTATTATCATTGTGAAATTAAAAGATTACATATTAATCTATCTAATATGCATCAAGATCATATCTTTGCCTATATATTCAGGGTCGTTTGATCTAAAATATGCATATAAAAACATCAAGATCATATCTTGATCTTCAAGATGACTAGTCACACTATTATCTTGAAGCCTGCCTTAAGATCTAGGGATCAAATCACTTACCTTAAGAACAGTAGGTAAATCCTTATTGCTCTGCAGCCGTTCAATCGTCCGGCCTCTAGTATCGTCCACGCGAAGCCCCGAATGATCAGATTTCCGGGAGTGCTAGCTCGCGGAAAAATAGCTTTGCTGATCTTGAATCCCCTCACTTGAATCTTCCTCCAAGATCCACCAGGCTTCCGCTAACACCAGAATCACCAGGATTTTCTATTCTAACATTTTAGAATTACAATCCACGACAATTTAGAATTACAATCCACGACAAATCGTGTATTGTTGTTCTATTTTTGTTCTGTGTTCTCTGGTGAGGGAATGCCCTCTATTTATAGTCTCGATTTAGCCTTGACATTTAATTCTGACATTTAAGAATCCGTCGTTGGCAAAAGCGAAGAGACGCCGAAGGCGCGGCGCTTGGTTTAATTCCGACGTTCGGAGAAAACCAAGGAGTCGCGGCGTTTGGTTTAGTTCCGTCGTTCATGAGATGAGATTTTAGCCATCTCATCATATGAGATCCATATTCGAGAGGTTTGGGTTCTGATCTGAATTTATTTGACTTAACCCACATAGATCATGGTCCAAGCCCAAATCAAATTTGGCTAGTCCTGAATCTATTTAAATTCAAATCAAGTCTAATTTCAAATCAATATTTGAAATTGACTTGTCCTTCTAATAGACTTAAACCAAATTGAATCTTATTCAATTGTACTTAACCCAATTGAGATAATTCAATCAATCAAATTGATTAATTAAATCATATACGATTCTCAATCGTTGATCAGCAAATAGATCATCCTAGGAAACTTCTATGCGTGTGACTCTCTAGGTTCGAACCTAAGCCGGTAGCATAGAAACAACTTTCTATACTAATCGATGTGCCCATCTAGCAATGGAACCCGACGTCCGGATAGGTCGAAGAGTTGCCGAGCAAACTCCAAGAACCCTAAGAAACAGTTACCGTATAATTCATCCTCTTGACCACAAATGCTAAGGATGGCTTAAGAGCCTGTCAACTCTAAATAGCAAATCCATAAAGTGATTTCAACTTTAGTGATCATGTGACTTTCACATGAAGTGCCTTGGCCAAGGTCTTGCTAAATTGAAACACAAGCATTTCTCCTTTTAATGGGATAGGTCAAATTCCATCTTGATCCACAACTGACTACCACAAGTACTTGACTGCACCCAGTAACCTTTCGTAGCTGGATTAGAAATCCAGGTGGTCCGGCACCTAAGTACAATGAGTTGCTTGTAAGCCACTGGTTGTGATCTTCAGGTCTGAAGGATACTTATACCTATATCTTCTCGGATTAACTCTTGACAGCAGAGTATCCGGAAATGAGTCACGTTCGGTGAAATGTACTCCTACACTTTCACCTGTATGTCATACCAGTGTCTCTACACTCCTTGGTTAAGAGGATAACCAACAAATATGATATACAACGTCCTATAATTGATAGTACTATGGCCCTGTCATAGTATATCATTTGGTCGCGAACTCTTTTAAGGACCTTCTAAGATAAATCCTCCTTTATCGTGAGGAAGATCCTAAGGGCTTCATTACTTTCAGGAGTATTAAGAAGATGTTCTTGTAATGAATAAACTGCCAAATAACTTTTATTAATATATCAATTTATATACAATTTACATCAGCACAATCATCAAATGATTGGCTTTAGGATACAATTCCCAACAAACTCCCACTTAGCCTAAAGCCACTCATTACAGTATCTAATACCCATCTTCAACTTATAGTTGTCAAACTCCTTGATGCTGAGTGCTTTAGTAAATGGGTCACCTAGGTTTTCCTTTCCATCAATCTTCTGAAGATTTATGTCACCTCGGTCTACTATCTCTCGAATAAGATGAAACCGGCGCAGTATGTGCTTGGTGCGCTGATGTGCTCGTGGTTCCTTTGCTTGAGCTATGGCACCAGTGCTGTCACTGTATAACAGGACTGGTTCATCTATGGAAGGTGTCACTCCAAGCTCGGAGATGAACTTTCGCAGCCACACAGCTTCTTTCGCAGCATCTGATGCAGCGATGTACTCTGCCTCGCACACCGAATCTGCCACTGTATGTTGCTTGGAACTTTTCCAGCAAACAGCTCCACCATTTAGGATAAACACGAAACCCGATACACTTTTGCTATCATCATGATCTGATTGAAAACTGGAATCAGTATATCCAACAAGTTTCAAATCAGACTCTCCATAGACTAACCACTGGTCCTTAGTATTTCTCAAATACTTAAGGATTGTCTTAACAACTTGCCAGTATTTTTCTCCTGGATCAGATTGGTATCTACTCACTACTCCTAGTGAGTATGCCACATCTGGTCTTGTACATGTCATGGTGTACATAATCGATCCTACTGCCGAAGCATATGGAATTCGACTCATACGTTCTCTTTCATTAGGAGTTGTCGGACAATCCTTCTTAGAAAGATGAATTCCATGGCCTATCGGAAGATAGCCTTTCTTGGAATTCTCCATGCTAAACCTCTTTAGCACTGTGTCAATGTACGTAGATTGGGATAAACCTAGCATCCTCTTAGATCTATCTCTATAGATCTTCATCCCTAGGATGTATGATGCTTCTCCCAGATCTTTCATGGAGAATTGTGATGATAACCATGTCTTTATTCCTTGTAATGCAGGGATATCATTCCCGATTAAGAGAATATCATCCACATATAATACAAGAAATACAATAACAGAATCGTTAGCCCATTTATAAATGCAAGGTTCTTCTTTATTCTTAATAAAGCCATAAGATTTGATCACTTTATCAAATCGTATGTTCCAACTCCTTGATGCTTGCTTAAGTCCATAAATAGACTTCTGTAGCCTGCACACTTTAGACTCGTCTTCAGATATAAAACCTTCAGGCTGTATCATATACACCTGTTCTTCTAAATCACCATTTAGAAAAGCGGTTTTAACATCCATCTGCCAAATCTCATAATCGAAGTGTGCTGCTATAGCTAGCATAATCCGAATGGATTTCAGCATTGCCACAGGAGAAAACGTTTCGTCATAGTCAATACCATAACGTTGACGATACCCCTTGGCAACCAGACGTGCTTTATAGGTCTCTACCTTTCCGTCTGTGCCTCTTTTCCTCTTGAAAACCCATTTACACCCTATGGGTTTTATCCCTTCGGGTGGGTCAACTAATGTCCATACATTATTGTCCTTCATGGAATCAAGTTCGGATTTCATGGCATCAAGCCATTTATTAGAGTCAGTCCTTTGCATAGCATCCATATAGGTGATCGGATCCTCGTTGTTCTCATCGAGTTCAACAGGATCATCGTTCTGGACCAAGAAACCCAAGTATCTGTCCGGTTGATGTGGTACTCTACCAGATCGCCTTAATGGTGCATCTAAAATGGGTTTTGAGTTTGATCTAATCAACTCAGATTCTAGGGGTTCACTGGTTTGTGTTGTTCCTTCTACTTGATGAACTTCCTCAAGTTCAACATTAGAGCTATTTGTTCCTTCACTAAGGAACTCCTTTTCAAGAAAAACTGCTCTATTACTAATGAACAACTTTTGTTCTTCAGTATTGTAGAAGTAATATCCTTTTGTTTCTTTCGGATAGCCGATGAAAAAACATTTGTCAGATTTGGGTTCAAGTTTGTCTGATTTTGCACGTTTCACATAAGCCGGACACCCCCAGACTCTCAGATAGGTAATAACCGGTTTATGTCCATACCACATCTCATGTGGAGTTTTAGAAACAGACTTACTTGGAACCTTATTAAGAATATGACAAGCTGATTCTAATGCGTATCCCCAAAATGATATTGGCAAGCTTGCAAAACCCATCATGGACCGAACCATGTCTAACAGAGTTCGATTCCTTCTTTCGACACACCGTTATGTTGCGGTGTTCCAGGAGGAGTCCATTGGGAGAGAATCCCATTCTCCTTTAAATATGTCACAAATTCATTGGAAAGGTATTCGCCTCCTCGATCTGATCGAAGGGTCTTAATACATTTTCCTGTTTGTTTTTCTACTTCTTTATGATATAGTTTGAACATTTCAAACGATTCAGATTTATGTCGCATAAGATAGACATAACCGAACCTAGAAAGGTCGTCTGTAAATGTAATGAAGTAGTAGTATCCACCTTTGGCACAAGTGCTCATTGGTCCACATACATCAGTATGTACTAGACCCAATAGCTCTTTGGCTCTTTCACCTTTTCCAGTAAAAGATGACTTGGTCATTTTACCAAGAAGACATGATTCACAGGTAGTTAATGATTCAATCATCAACTCGAAGGATGCCCTCCTGAGTTAACCTGTTTAATCTGTTCTTGTTGATATGACCCAGCCGATGGTGCCAAAGATAAATATCTGTGACATCAGTTGTTCTAGGGCGCTTACTTGATTGGTACACTACATTCACAGGCTGTGATAATATATAAATGCCATTAGATAAATGCCCAGTCATTACAGTGACTCCATTCATAATGATATTCAAAGTAACATCCTTTATTGAAATTTCATAATTATTTTTGGCCAGAAGGCCTACAGAAATTACGTTCAATAAGAACGTTGGGCAAAAATGACAATCATTTAGTATAATGACATTTCTATTGAAAACTATTTCAAGAACTCCTAATGCCAGTACTGGAACTAATCTTCCATCGCCGACATTTAGGAATCTTTCATTGTCCTCAAATCTTCTGGTGACCTGTAGTCCCTGCAATGAATTGCAAATGTTAAAAGGACTCCCGGTATCCAATACCCAGGTCTGATTATCATATATAGAAAAATTACAAGGTGTTATCATATAAATACCTTGTTGAGCAACATCTTGCTCCTTTTTCTTCTTTGGCCTGTTTGGATCAAGTGTGGCAATGTAAAGAGGACAGTTCCTCTTCCAGTGCCCTTGCATCTTGCAGTGAAAGCATTCAGCTTGACTTTTATCAACTTTCTTCTTCTGCATCTGACCCCTTATAGATGTCCTAGCATGTTGCACCCTTTTATTATTCTTTTTCTTCTTCCCTTTCCCAAAGGGTTTACGCCCTACCTTAGATCCTTCAACCACATTAACCAAACCCTTAGAGAGCTGGTTATCCTTCTCAAAGTTCTGTAACAACCCCAACAAACCGTGGTAGTTGACTGCAGGCTTTGTCATTCGAAAATGAGTAAGGAAAGGTCGGAAGGATGGAGGCAAGGAATTCAGGATCGCATCTTTTCCCAACTGCTCATGTAAGGGAAAGCCGAGCTTGCTTAGGAGTTCTATCTTCTCGATCATGTACAATACATGATCAGTGACAGGAGATCCATCTCTCATTCGAGCATTGAAAATAGCACAACTAGTCTTGTGCCTTTCAACATCGTCGGGTGTGCCGAAAGATTCATTCAACGCTTGAATGATTTCTTCTGGCTGAGCATTCTCGAACCGGCGACGAATTCATCGTTCATTGCTGCTAACATGATACAACGCACGCTAGTTCTATCATTGAGCCACTTCTGATAAGTGTCTCTCTCAGAACTTTGGGTGTTTGCATCAGGTATCTTTGGTGCAGGATTATTCAGAATATATAGAATCCTCTCATGCTCAAGGACGATCTTAAGTTTTCTGAACCAGCTATTGAAATTGGAACCATTCAATTTGTCACTATCCAATAGGGACCTTAATGATAAATTAGTGGCCATGTTCTGCATAAGGAAAAACTAAAGTTTATTAGTATATAAATTGATTCAGTCTAAAGACTTGGACTTTAGTCTAAAGATTCTCCCACTATTTTGTTCAAATTGGCAGCCTCTCTACACCCCAATTCAAAGAATTATTCTTAATTCTTTAGCGGGCACTAAGATCTACATAAACTACATACAGGCCCAAGTGAAGCTTGGCTAACCCATATGCATCTAAGAGTAGGTTCAAAACCAATTGTTTCCCCAAACAATTCTTAGTGTTCAGTTTTGCCCCATGTACCTCTTCAGCAGGCATGAAGTGCCTCCACTGAAAGTTCTGGTTAGGTCCAACCATTAAATGATATAATCAGTGTAACCTATCAATAGACAACCAAGCCCGAGTGAAGCTCGGCTCACCTGACTGTTTATTTAATAGTTACGCTGACTTATCATATAATGAATGATAATTCCGATGGTTGACAAGCACCAGGCATGGAGTGCCTCCAATGATTATCAAGACATCGGACTCATTATCACCCACCTTAATGGGAGGCTATGATCTAGTTATCATATAACTATTTCATTTTAAGGACCTAATAATTTTAGAGGATTTTAATAATATGAAGATAAATTGACTAATCAAGTTCTCCCACTGAATCTATGAAATCGGTAGAATGAAACAAGATTAAGTCAGGTTAAGTGGCACCTAAATCAGTCATACTGATATCCTTACAGGCATGGGTCAACCCGAATCAGGTAAATGATCTGAATCATAAATGGTTCACCACAATGACCAGGTGAGAGAGATCGATGGGAGGGATATGCCATTAACTCGTTAAAGACGCATCAATACGAGTAGCTCCCAATTAAAAACCATTCGATCGTTGATCCTAGAGCAACTTGCCATCCCACCTTGACATCATATGGTTAACCAATTCTGATTTGACCATCTAATAGATTCATGCTCAACCACGGAGCCTAATCTACTTCCATTTGGTTTAATCAAAGAGAAGGACTTGATCAACTACAACTATTGTTTGATTTAGAGCATTCTTAACCTAATCTAATTAGATTTGAACAAATACTCTTTTAGTCCAGTTGATTTAAACCTTAGAGTCTAACCCTTTATGGACCCGATTTAGCTAACCCAAATGATTAAATATATTTCATGTTAACATGTCATATATTTCAATCAAGCATAATGTTACTACTCATAATTCCTATATTTAGATCATATCTAAAAAAAATTATGAACTAATATTTGACATTCAAATAAAACTCTCATAAATATTTGTATGTTTTATAACATAGACATCATGCACTACAAGAAAAAAAAAATATTGTGACACCCAATGCGTCGCTAATGCGTCGCTAAACATGCTATTGCGATGCATTAGCGACGCAATGACTGCGTCGCTGAGAATATCCTCGCAACTACAATTTGTCGCAATTGCGTCGCAAAACAGCGACTCTCTGCGACGCAGAGATGCATCGTAATATTGCAACGCACTAAAATGCATCACTAAATTTAAAACTAAATTTTAATATTTTAAATATTAATATTAAATATTGCGACGCATGCAATTACGTCGCAATATTGCGATGCATTTAGCTGCATCGCAATATTTAATAATAATATTTTAATATAATAGCGATGCAATATTAGTCGCTAATGCGTCGCTAATACAATTTTTTTAAAATATTACGACGCCAGGTCACTGCGTCACAATATTTATTAATAATATTTTAGATATATTAGTGACTCAATTTTAGTCACTAATGCATCACTAATTAAATTTTTTAAAAAATATTGCGACGCCATATCGTTGCGTCGCAATATTTAATAGTAATATTATGAAAATATTAGCGATACAATTTGAGTCGCTAATGCGTTGCTAATTAATTTTTTTAAAATATTGCGACGCCAGCTCATTGCATCGCAATATTTAATAATAATATTTTAAAATATTAGCAATGCAATTTTAGTCGCTAATGCGTCGCTAAATAAATATTTTTTAAAAAAATAAAATTAAAAAAATTAAAATGGTTAATACAATTTCGTTATATTTAAATATTGATCGAAACATTCTTAACTCATATTGATCCAAACAATAATCATTCAATTTACAAAAATAAATAATATATTAAAATTTTGAAGTTTTCATGTACAACATATAAAAAGAAAAATTACATCAAGAATCTGAGCGATCACATGGAGGCTGTGGAGGCTGGAGACTCTGCGACAAGCGACTAACCATATCTCGCAAATGATGCATCTCATCTTGCATGTCTGCAATCTCCTGATCCCGGCCTCGCATACGATCCTCGAAATCCTACTCGACCTCCTGCCGAACCTCCTCTGCAATAGATCTCCGAAGGTCGTCTAAACGCTCGGGAGGAATATCACCAAAACTCGTGAGCTGAAGGCCTGATGGGGAAAATATGTAGAAGCTCTAGTGCCCAGACCATAGACCCTGCGGTCTCACGGCTGGGTACCAACAACCTCCAAAAACACACGCTGACTCTCCTCTGCTGAGAGTTCGATGGGCGTCTCCCCATCAATAGAGTCGACCTGCGATGCCTCAGAGCGAAGCTCCTCGACTCGTGTCTTTAAATTATGAAATCAACAATAAATGAGTTAATAAATTTCTTGAAATAAAATTTTAGAAATTAAATAGATACTACATAAATCTAATTTCTTACCGCAACCTCCCGTGATCGCGTGTCGACCCAGGAACCGTCCCTCCTAGTGTGTGTCGCCCTGAATAGACGAAACTCACCAGGATCTCCGTCCTCATGCTTAGACTATAACAATAAAAAAATGATATTATACAAATATTTATAAATAACTAAATAGTAATTAAAATATTTATGTTTTCTTACCATACGCCATCTGTGCTCCTGAATCGAAATGGAGCCCGAAGTATGGCGGGAGAGACCCGTGCCAGGACCGTCCTTCTCAGATCGGCGGTTCGTGCTGGCTGATTGGACCTCCTGCGCTAGCCATCGGACTGCCAGGCCTGCTGCCATTCGTGCCAAATACCCTCTGGCACGTGCGCAGGACGCTGACCCGATGACCTCCAACGATGAAGCATGTCGGAGTATCAGCGTCCCGTCAGAGCCTCCCATGCTGCCCTAATGGCATCATGGCTGGCAGGATCCCACGTAAACTTTTTCTGCATTAAAATAAATAGTTAGTTTCTGAATTTATTAAGATTAAGAAATTTTATATCAGTGATAAATTGTATTTAATAAGTTTACCTAAAACTCAGAAAAATAAAACTCCCTCGTGGCTGGAGATACGTGGCGCCAATCGTAGCCACTGGGATCTGCACGCCTCTGAAATACGGTGCTGATGTGGCTGGATACATGATGCTGCTCAATAAATCTGTTAAAAAAATGCATGTTTATAAGTAATTGACTTTAAAACATAAACATATATTTTTAATTAGTATATACTTATAGCCCCTGAGCATCAAGTCGAAGTACGGTGCGGCCGATGGTGGAAGAACTCTCGGAGGTATATGCCGATCGGCTGGATGGTAATACTGCTGGAGAGATCGAAGGATGTGCGACTGCTGGAGATCCAAACTCTCCATCTCCGACGCTCATGTGATCTGATACAGCAGGGCTACGTCCCTGCTCACTCCGTCTGTCGTCGGTAGATCTACCTCTGCCCGTCATACTGAAAATACTAAAGATTCATACAATTAAATTACGATTAATGATTGACTATGTAAAAATTTAACACTTATAAAAAAAAGTTAAATTTTAAAAACCTCTATGTTTAATCGGTGTCATTTGTTTCATGAAATGTTGGTTCAACATCTGATGTCGTATCGGACTGCGATTCAGTTTCATTATCATCGGAAGGAAACCAAACATTTGCATCCGCAATTTCTTGGACATCACCATTTGGATCTCTATGTGATGTTTCAGGAGCCCTTGTGTTGTCCTCAATGGCATGCATTTCCATCTCATCCTCTTGAAATGCAGGGCACTCGGCTGATTGACTTGATGAACTCTCCTCTAATACGATTGTTGAACGTGGGACAATTTTAGAAACGGCCCACCAATCTCGCTTGTCGTGGCGCAAACTTGGATATCCGCAGTAAAAGACTTGCTGAGCTTGGGATGCAAGGATGAATGGGTCATATTTCTGCAATCTTCGTCGATGGTTCACTTCAACCAAATTGTAGTCGTTATGAACCGTTTTGCCCACAGGAACTATCGGATCGAACCAATCACAACGAAACAATACGGTTCGTTTCATAGGCCAACCGGGATATTCAACTTCAACCACCTCTACTAACTTTCCATAATAATCCTGCATATTTGCTTCAACACTTTCTCCTTTAACACACACGCCCCAGTTCTGCGTGCCTCTTGAAGCTGCTAATCGTTCAATCTGAAATTTGTACCCATTTACAAAATAGCCAGTAGAGGTTGTTACGGTCTTCAATGGCCATTGCGATAAACATTAATGAAAATATTGTCGGTTGTGGACCATGAACCGTTTACCTATAAATTAATAAGCTATTCACATCCAATTCAAAAAATAAAAGCCATTATTGAAATTGATTGAGTGATACTACTCACAAATTCATAAAACCAGTAAGCAAACTCCGTTTCTAATTTCTGCCCAATTGCAACTTGACTGATGTCGGGATTCATCTGTCGTTGTCTATCACAAAACATCCTTATGGGATGAAAAGGATGAAAACTAATGTTAGAAATTAAATATTATGGTATATTGTTATTTAAATTTAAATTTCCAATTTAGCATTGAAGTATACACTTACTCAATATATGGATCGACTTCTCGACAGTTCATTAGGATGTAATAATGTGCTGCATTATACTCCATATCGCTAAGATTTCTTGACTTCTGCCCACCAAATGAACGGCCGATAGCTTTAAAAATTGATATTCTACCGTCATTAGCTTCTGCTTCATCCACACATACGTCATCGTTACGACCATGATTTCGGCTCCTCGTGTGGACGTGACCCTCAAAGTAATGTGAGGCAAAAGCTGAAACTTCTTCGACCAAGTGTGCATTGCATATAGAACCTTCAACCCTTGCCTTATTACGCACATTATTTTTTAACTTCTTAAGATACCTATATGTAAAGTTGCAACAAAAAATTAACGAATTTTTCAAGCAATGAAATAATATTTGAAATGTCAACATATCTTAATGATGTATATATTTACCTCTCGAAAGGATACATCCAGCGATACTGCACGGGACCAGCTATGCTCGCTTCGTATGGCAAGTGAACCGGTAAATGCTCCATTGAGTCAAAAAAACTGGGAGGAAATATTCGCTCAAGCTTGCATAAAATAATTGGAATTTCCTCCTCAAGCCTTGCCATGGATGCAGAAGTAATGACTGCGGCAGATAACTCCTTGAAGAATAAGCTGAGCTCCGTAATTGCCTTCCAGACATGTTGCGGAAGCAACTCACGAAAAGCTATAGGTAATAACCGTTGCATGAAAACATGGCAGTCGTGACTCTTCATGCCGAACAACTTGAGCTTATGCATGTCCACACACCTACCGATATTTGAGGCATAACCATCTGGAAATTTTAACCCTCTAAGCCAGTTACATAAAACTTCTCGTGAATTTCTGTCAAGAGTGTAACATGCTTTAGGATAGGTCCCATCGGCACTCCTTCTCAAATCACCTCTTCTGCAGTACTGATTAAGTTCTTCTCTTGACTTTGCAGTATCTTTTGTTTTTCCCGGGATGTTTAGCACCGTGTTAAATATGTTATCAAAGAAATTTTTCTCGATATGCATAACATCCAAGTTGTGCCGGATGAGATTTGTGCTCCAATAAGGCAATCCCAAAATATACTTCGCTTCTTCCAGTTATGTTCTTTACATATACGGCCATTTATTCTATCTGCATCTGGTTCCCATGCATACATCAACCCCAAATGCTCTATAGAATCAAATAGATCCGTGCCGGACCTAACCGGTTCGGCAAATTTTGTGACTGCTTTGTTCTTCCGGAAGGCGATCAAGTTACGCCTGTAAGGATGATTTGGGGGCAAGAACTTCCTATGGTTATCAAACCATGACTGCTTACCACTCTTCTGCAATGTAAATGCATCCGAATCATACATGCAATGAGGGCATGCCAGACGTCCAGCAGTGCTCCAACCAGACAACATTGCATATGCCGGAAAATCACTTATTGTCCACATCAAAGCAGCTCTCATTAAGAAATTTGTTTCATAGAAATGTCGTAGGCTACCACTCCTGTTTCCCACAACATTTTCAATTCGGCCACCAACGGTTGCAGAAAGACATCAATCTTTTCCTTTGGATTTGATGGTCCTGGAACCAAAACGGTTAAAAACATTGCAGTATCTTTCATGCACTTCCACGGAGGAAGGTTATATACAGTCAGTATCACAGGCCAACATGAATACTGTTGCCCCGCTTGACCAAATGGTTGGAAGCCATCGGTACAAAGACCTAATCTCACATTCCTTATATCTTCAGCGAAATCAGGATGATTTTCATTGAAATGCTTCCAAGCCTTTGAATCTGATGGATGCCGCATTTCATCCTCTTTAGATTCATGTTCGGCATGCCATCTCATATCAGCAGCTGTTGCCTCAGATCTGTATAATCTCTGCAGGCGTGGGGTAAGAGGAAAGTAATGCATCCTCTTGTAAGGCACACTTTTCCTCCTACTTGTACCGGCTCCTCCTTCGGTGTTTTTGAACCTCGATTGCCCACAAATCTTACACCATCTCAGCTCTGAGTCTTCACCCCAAAATATCATACAATTGTTCAAGCAACAATCGATCTTATTAACTGGGAGCCCAAGCCCACGCAACAACTTCTTTGTTGCGTAAAAACTGTCTGCGGCAACATTATCATTTGGCAAAATTTCTTTGATTAACCCAGCTACAGAATTGAACGCCTTTTCTGATAATCGATGTTCTGCCTTAATATTCAACATTCGAGCAGCTGTAGAGAACTGGGAATGACCCTCACAACCAGGATACAATTCTTGATTTGCAGCACGCAACATATCGTAAAATTGTTGTGCTTCTGGATTTGGTTCTTCCATAAATGTATTCTGATTGAAGTCATTACCCGATGCATTCATCACCATTTGTTCATATGTGTTTAAATTCACAAATGGTTCATCTACGGGAATTGACTCTTGTTGGCCTATAACAGCTGCTGGAATATCCTCTGGTTCACCATGACAGTACCAAACATAGTAATCAGGAACAAACCCCTTCTTACACAAATGCACCTTAACAGTTTCACATCTCTGTAGGCTTTATTCTGACACCTGTGGAAGTTGCATGGGCACCTAATCCTAGGCCCATCCATCCATTCAGGTTGGCTACATGCAAATGCGATAAATTCTTCCAATCCATTCAGAAAATCTGGATTAAGCAAGCCATCTTTTATCCTTGCATACATCCACGAGCGAGCCCCGCTCATTTTTGACCGACTTATACAAAGTCTGGTAAACCATTAAAGGAAACCACAAAATAAAACTATATTAGTATTACTAATATATAACTAAATTATTTCTTGGCACAACTAAGGTTAATAACAACCATTTAAATCATTTATAAGTAAACCAATTTTTTTTAGGCAACTAAGGTCCCTACCATGCAAGGGCGAGCCACGGCTACGATCCTTGGCGTGCTAGCAAGGACCGATGCACAGGTTCATGGCTAATAGGGCTTGAGTTTGGGTCGGGCCGCAAGGCGGTGCGTTTAATCATGAGACTTCACAAGCATTCAAGTGTCTTAAATTAATTCTACCTTCACTCCATGTCTAAAGGTAAGGCCCTATCCCATTCAAGAATATTTTTTGTGATATGTTATTCTGCTATTAATTATCATCGATCGGTTACATTGAAATTTCGGCAGCATTTCCCCATATGTTCTCCTAAATGTGTGGTATATAAGCCACACTAGGAGAACGTATGAGCAAATACAAACCGAAATCTCACCCAACGATGATTACTAGCAGACTAACATGTCGCAAAAATATTCCCAAACTGTCCACCAGGACAATTTGAGAATTTGCAAGACTAAGGCTTACAAATTCTCAAACGGGTCTAAAGGTTATAGTGCTGTGATTATGAAAGTCCGAAGACAATCGAACTTATGCTTGTTATTCTTAACTTCTTGTGAATTATACATGTAATCACTAACTTTTAAGATTATTGTGTCAAATACAAATGTTTGTGAAGACTAAAATGTAAATCATTGAAACTACTAATTTGTTGCTGAAAATTAAATAATATTACAACAAGACTTTTATTTAGCATTACATAATTTAATGCATCATTCAGTTTGCAGCAGAATATAAATAATCAAGACATAACAAATGTAAATAAGTACAAATGCACAAATACTATTGCATAAACATTCTGCTTAAATTAATTATTGCATAAACATTATGCAAATTAAATAATAATCTAGCATTACAAATATTATTGTTTTCACAGTGGCCTGGCCACCGTGGCCGTTAAACAGGGGGGGGGGTTTGCAAATTTTTTTTTTTACAGTGGCCTGGCCACCGTGGCCAGGCCACTGCCGGCCCGGCCACGGCAGCGGCCGTGGCCGGACAAGAAAAAAAGGGGGGGGGGGGGGGGGTTTCCCCCCTGTTAAATTTTTTTTTTTTTACAGTGGCCTGGCCACCGTGGCCGGAGGACGGCCACGGCAGCGGCCGTGGCCGGACAAGAAAAAAGGGGGGGGGGGGGGGGGTTCCCCCCCCCCCCCCTGTTAAAAATTTTTTTTTTTTGACAGTGGCCTGGCCACCGTGGCCAGGCCACTGCCGGCCACGGCAGGCCGGAGAAGACGGCCACGGCAGCGGCCGTGGCCGCCTTGTCCGGCCGCGGCCACGGCCGTGGCCGGACAAGAAACAAAGGGGGGGGGGGGGGGTTCCCCCCCCCCCCTGTTAAAAATTTTTTTTTTTTTGACAGTGGCCTGGCCACCGTGGCCAGGCCACTGCCGGCCACGGCAGCGGCCGTGGCCGCCTTGTCCGGCCGCGGCCACGGCCGTGGCCGGACAAGAAAAAAGGGGGGGGGGGGGGGGTTTCCCCCCCCCCCTGTTAAAAATTTTTTTTTTTTTGGCCTGGCCACCGTGGCCAGGCCACTGCCGGCCACGGCAGCGGCCGTGGCCGGAGAAGACGGCCACGGCAGCGGCCGTGGCGCCTTGTCCGGCCACGGCCACGGCCGTGGCCGGACAAGAAAAAAAGGGGGGGGGGGGGGCCCCCCCCTGTTAAATTTTTTTTTTTTTACAGTGGCCTGGCCACCAGCGGCCGTGGCCAGAAGACGGCCACGGTCTTGGCCGTGGCCGGAGGAAATTATTAAAAAAAAAATTTTAGAGAGGGGGGCTTACCTTGGTCGAGAGGCCGGAGTCGGAGGAGAACGGAGGAGGGGAGGAGCCGGAGCAGCGAGGTGGGAGCAGGCGGCGGCGGCTAGGTCAAGAGGGGAAAGAAGAAGAGAAGGGTTTTATATAAGTAATTAGCGATGCAATATTGCGTCGCTAATTGTCGCAATATTTTTTTTTTATTATGTATTAGCGACGCGCGTCGCTAATCCATCATTAATTGGTTTATTATTTTATGAAAAAATAGCGACCAATAATTGCGTCGCTAATGCGTCGCTAACTTGGCGCCAATGTCCGGCGGAAAAATTATTTTTATTTCTAATTGCGTCGCTAAGGCGTCGCAATATTTTTTTAATATTTAATTGATTAAAATAATAACTTATTACAATAATTGCGACGGGTGCATCGCAACGGTCGCAATATTTTTTAATATTTTTTTAGTGCGATATATGCGTCGCAATATTATTTTTTTTATTATTAATACTGCTTAAAATAATTGCGACGCAATATTGCGTCGCAATATTAATTTTTTTTTTTAAAATGCGCTTCACTAATTGCATCGCAATATTTTTTAAACAAAATTGCGATTTGTCGACTGCGATTGCGTCGCAATATTTGAATGCATATCGCACGATGATCGCGCGTTGCCGGTTACAATAATTGCGACGCATAATTGCGTCGTGAAAAATTCGCGATTGCGATCGATCCAAGCCGATCGGCGACGATCCGACGGTTGCGATCGATCAATGATCCCGATCGGCCACGACCGATCTCGGACCGTTGCAATCCGTCCGAGATCGGCGACGATCCGACGGTTGCGATCGATCCAAGCCTGATCCCGATCGGCCACGACCGATCTCGGACCGTGGCGATCGGTCCGATCGGCGACGATCCGACGGTTGCGATCGATCCAAGCCCTGATCCCGATCGGCCACGACCGATCTCGGACCCGATCGGTCCGATCGGCGATGATCCGACGGTTGCGATCGATCCAAGCCCTGATCCCGATCGCCACGACCGATCTCGATCCGATCGGCGATCCGAATCGATCCGATCGGCGATCAATCGATCCGATCCGGTTGCGATCGATCCAATGATCCCGATCGGCCACGACCGATCTCGGACCGTGCGATCGTCCGATCGGCGATGATCCGACGGTTGCGATCGATCCAAGCCTGATCCCGATCGGCCACGACCGATCTCGGACCGTTGCAATCGTCCGATCGGCGACGATCCGACGGTTGCGATCGATCCAAGCCTGATCCCGATCGGCCACGACCGATCTCGGACCGATCCGTCCGATCGGCGACGATCCGCGGTTGCGATCGATCCAAGCCTGATCCCGATCGGCCACGACCGATCGGACCGTTGCGATCGGTCCGATCGCCGATCCGACGGTTGCGATCGATCCAAGCCCTGATCCCGATCGGCCATGACCGATCTCGGACCGTGGCGATCGGTCCGATCGGCGACGATCCGACGGTTGCGATCGATCCAAGCCTGATCCCGATCGGCCACGACCGATCTCGGACCGTTGCGATCCGTCCGATCGGCGACGATCCGACGGTTGCGATCGATCCAAGCCTGATCCCGATCGGCCACGACCGATCGGACCGTGCGATCGTCCGATCGGCGACGATCCGACGTTGCGATCGATCCAAGCCATGATCCCGATCGGCCATGACCGATCTCGGACCGTGGCGATCGGTCCGATCGGCGACGATCCGACGGTTGCGATCGATCCAAGCCCTGATCCCGATCGGCCACGACGATCTCGGACCGATCGGTCCGATCGGCGATGATCCGACGGTTGCGATCGATCCAAGCCCTGATCCCGATCGCCATGACCGATCTCGGACCGTGGCGATCGCCGATCGGCGACGATCCGACGGTTGCGATCGATCAAGCCCTGATCGATCGGCGATCGATCTCGGACCGTCGCGATCCCGATAATCCGACGGTTGCGATCGATCCAAGCCGTGATCCCGATCGCCACGACCGATCTCGGACCGGCGATCGTCCGATCGGCGATGATCCGACGGTTGCGATCGATCCAAGCCGTGATCCCGATCGGCCACGACCGATCTCGGACCATGCAATCCGTCCGATCGGCGATGATCCGACGGTTGCGATCGATCCAAGCCATGATCCCGATCGGCCACGACCGATCCCGGACCGTTGCGATCGGTCCGATCGCGACGATCCGACGGTTGCGATCGATCCAAGCTGATCCCGATTGGCCACGACCGATCTCGGACCGTTGCGATCGGTCCGATCGCGACGATCCGACGTTGCGATCGATCCAAGCCTGATCCCGATCGGCCACGACCGATCTCGGACCGTGGCGATCGGTCCGATCGGCGACGATCCGACGGTTGCGATCGATCCAAGCCGTGATCCCGATCGGCCACGATCTCGGACCGTTGCAATCCGTCGAGATCGGCGACGATCCGACGGTTGCGATCGATCCAAGCTGATCCCGATCGGCCACGACCGATCTCGGACCGTTGATCGGTCCGATCGGCGACGATCCGACGGTTGCGATCGATCCAAGCCCTGATCCCGATCGGCCACGATCGATCCCGACCGTTGCGATCTCCGATCGGATCCGACGGTTGCAATCGATCCAAGCCCTGATCCCAATCGGCCATCTCGGACCATGGCGATCGGTCGATCGGCGATGATCCGATGGTTGCGATCGATCCAAGCCCTGATCCCGATCCCATGACCGATCTCGACCGTGGCGATCGTCCGATCGGCGCGATCCGACGGTTGCCATCGATCAAGCCCATGATCCCGATCGGCGATCTCGGATCGTCACGATCGATCCGATCGGCGACGATCCGACAGTTGCGATCGATCCAAGCCGTGATCCCGATCGGCCACGACCGATCTCGGACGTGCGATCGGTCCGATCGACGATCCGACGGTTGCGATCGATCCAAGCCCTGATCCCGATCGGCCATGACCGATCCGGACCGCGATCGGTCGATCGCGACGATTCGACGGTTGCGATCGATCCAAGCCCTGATCCCGATCGGCCACGATCGATCTCGACCGTGGCGATCGGTCCGATCGGTGACGATCCGAGGGTTGCGATCGATCCAAGCCCTTATTCCGATCGGTCACGATCGATTTTGGACCGATCGCTATTTAACATAATTAATTTTTTTAAATACATTGCGACGCAAAGGGTTGTGTCATAATTTTTTAATATGATAATTATATTATAAAAATTAATTTTATTATAATAATTCGATGCAACAAGTGCGTCGCTATATTAAAACATAATTTTTTCTAATTAATTTTTTGGTTTATTGCATCGCTAATGCGTCGCTATTTAACATAATTAATTTTTTAAAAACATTGCAATGCACTGTGTTACGTCGCAATTATTTTTTCTCATATTTATACTTTATAAAATTTAATTTTATTTAAAATAATTGCGACGCATTATTGCGTCACTAAATTAAAAATATTTTTCTAATTTTCTGGTTTATTGCATCGCTAATGCGTCGCTATTTAAATATTTAATTTTTTTAAAACATTGCGATGCACTGAGTTGCGTCGCAATTTTTTTTCTAATATTTCTACTTTAAAAATTTAATTTCATTTAAATTATTTGCGATGCAATTGGTGCGTCGCTAAATTTAAAATAAATTTTTTAATTTTTAGGTTTATTGCATCGCTAATGCGTCACTATTTAATATATTTAATTCTTTTAAAAATATTGCGACGCACTGTTTGCATCGCAATATTTTTTCTGATATTTAAATTTTATAAAATTTAATTTTATTTAAATTATTTATACGCAATTGGTGCGTCGCTAAATTAAAAATAATTTTTCTAATTTTCTGGTTTATTGCATCGCTAATGCATCGCTATTTAACATATTTAATTCTTTAAAAACATTGTGACGCACTGAGTTGCATCGCAATATTTTTTTTCGATATTTATATTTATAAAAAATTAATTTAAAAATATTGCGATGCATTATTTGTTTCGTAATATTAAAAAATTAATTTTTTTGATTTTCTAGTTAATTGAGTCGCTAATGTATCGCTAATTGCGTCGCAATATTTTGTTGTCACAGAGGCATCGCAAAGTGGTCGCAATTTAGCAACGCATAATTGCGTCGCTAAATTTGCATCGCTATTTCAGTATTTTCTTGTAGTGTTTCTGCGGCAACAGATTGGCGCTAGAGGAAGGGCCTCAAGTCCTATAAACTTGTGATCCAGGAGACAAGACTCAAAAACCAGAGAAAAGCATCCTCTAATGGTCAATCGGCAGAGAAAGCATCCTCTAATGGCCAATCAAAGAGAGCTATGTCTGAAGCTCAAGATCAGGCCACCTCTCAAAGGCTTGATCTGATTAGCGGTATAGCACCCCTGCTACCACCGCCAGTTGAAACTCCTTCGCCACCGGCAAAGGCAGTAACCCTGGACCAATTTGCCACTCTGGTTCAGCAGGTCCAGGCATTGACCCAGTTGATCTAGGGATTCCAGCTGATCCCTGAAACTGCTATTCCTGCTTCTCAGCCTCATGAGGAGGCCGCTGCCCCCACCTCGCCAATGATCTCTTCTTCTGATCCGCTTAAGGCGGTGGATCGCGGTCACCGGCCCGCAAAGGCGAAGCCGACACTACAGCGAGCTGGAGTGAAGAGCCTGCTCAGATCCAGACAGGTTCGCTCCCTCTCCTCGGTGTCTTCCCAGGATTCAACACCGCTGCCATCTTCTCCTTGCCCGATCCCTCGTACCACTCTGGATGAAGGGATCAAACAACAGATGCAGGATGTTGACTCCAGATTGATTTTGATGATTACAAAATAAATTAAGCAATTCTAAGATTGATACAGGGAAGTTCGGTCGCCTTGCAAGTAAGTATCTTCGAGCAAAATTGACTGGTAAGAAAGTACTTTATTTTACTTTGCTTTAGATATTTTTATTTTTGCTTGAAGTTAACTGGTTAGCTAGCTTGTTCTTTCAATTAGCTAGCTGGCATGCCCCTCAGCTAACTAAAATGCTCGTCTCAGTTAGATGGCCGAACATCCTCCTTTTTTAGCTAGCTGGCGAGTTAGTTTATTAGCTAGCTGGAGCCCTTTCAGCTAACTAAGAAACTTGTCTCAGGTGCCTGGCCGAACGTCCTTTTCTTTTAGTCAACTAGTGAGCTAGCTTGTTAGCTAGCTGGAATTCCTTCAGCTAACTGATTTGCTCGTCACAGTGCATTGGCCGAACACCCTCCAATTTTAGCTAGCTGGCTGGATGTCTTGTTAGCTAACTGAAACTCCTTCTAGCTAGCTGACGTTTATTTTAGTTAACTGCTTAGCTAACTATTTCATCCTGGAGCTAACTACTCAGCTAAATGATTTTCACAGGGAATGTCTCAGCCGTGGGGATTCAAATTTAGTTAACTAAAGAGCTAGCTGACTGTTGGTTAGTTAGCTGGAGAGTTAACTATTATATTCAGAACGGATGGCTGCCCTTTTGCTCAGTTAGCTGGAGAGCTAACTAAGCTGGACGGACAACATATTGCTTTTGCTTCTAGTTAGCTCGTGAGCTAACTGGCCATTCTTCAGTTAGCTATTCAGCTAACTAGCTGTCTTGTTTTTCTCCTGCAGCCGAGTGGATTTCAAATTAAGTTAGCTGGAGAGCTAACTATGATAGCATGAATTTTTCTCTCTGCCATTACTTTTTCTCTGATAGTTAGCTAAAGAGCTAACTGACTTTCGCTTAGTTAGCTGCCAAGCTAACTGATGTGCTGCCTCAGGATGATTCTTTTGTTGTGACCTCTCTGGTTAGCTAACTGATTAGCTAGCTAAGGTCTCTTGCTTCACTCTTGGACGATGGCATTCATATCCTCAGCTACCTGGAGCCTTTTTTAATCCACCGCCGCCTAAGCTTTTAAGAGTGCTTTCTCTTTCTCTCTCTCTATTGCTATTTCAAGCTATATTTAACTTTTAATTTTTGAATTTTTACTGTGCTCATCCTTCCTCAAATGGAGATCTGCATTCAATGCTTAAGGGAAACATGTTTAACGGTTATATTTTCTTTCCGTTATTATTTCCATTTATTTCTTATGTATCTAACGGATATCTTCTTGTTAGATGGATATAAATAGCTGGGATTAGAAGCACACCTAGACGATTTTTGAAAAAGAAATTTCAAAGAGAGAAAAATCCAAGAAAAGAGCCTTCATTGCATATTTGTTGAGTGGTTGCTGGGCATTCAAGTTCATTCCTTGCTCCGAAAGGTCATCCGAATCATTGAAGCTTTTCAAGCATTCAAGACTTCAGCTGCTTCAACCTAGTTCATTTATTGCTGAGTTTATTGCTTCAAAAGTTGTAAAGTATTTTCCGAATATTTGCTCATTGTAGGAGCTTCTCCTTTACATACTCTGATTATCTTGTAAAAGGGTTAGTGAACCCTGGTTTGTTGTTGGCTTCCTTGTGCCATTGAAACAAGAGGACTAGCCTAGGTTTGGCTAGGGGTTTTTGGCTTCCTTGTGCCGTGAAACAAGAGGACTAGCCTAGGTTTGGCTAGGGGTTTTTGGCTACCTTGTGCCGTATAAACAAGAGGGCTAGCCTGGTTGGCTAGAGGTTGTAATCGTTGTGATACGATTAGTGGAATTCCCAAAGGTGTTGGGGAGTGGATGTAGGTGCTGAGTTTGGCACCGAACCACTATAAACTTCTATGTGTTTATGTTGTTTGCTTTTTTGTTGTTATTATTCTGTGCACCCCACTTCACCGCTGCAAATAAATTAGGGTTAAAAGCACATATATCTGCATAGCTATTAAATTTTTTTAAATAACCCAATTCACCCCCTCTTGGGTTACTACATCTGGGCAACAAGTGGTATCAGAGCAGTGCTCTTGATTTCTATAGCTTTGATTAGCTTGGAGCCAAAGATCAATAGTAATCCCAATGAATTCCATGTTGATTGAGGGACAATCAACTAATAGACCACCTTTGTTCAATGGAACAAACTACACATATTGGAAAGCACGAATGAAAATCTTCATTCAAGCACTAGATTATGATTTATGGGGAATCATAATTAATGGACCTCACACACCCACTATTATGATTGAAAATGTTAATATTGCAAAACCTAATCTGAATGGGATGAGCAAGATAAGAAATTAGCTCAATTAAATGCTAAGGCTATGAATGTTCTTTATTGTTCTCTTGATGCAAATGAATTTAATCGCATATCAACTTGCATGTCTGCTAAGAAATATGGGATAGACTTGAAGTCACCCATGAGGGTACAAATCAAGTCAAGGAATCCAAAATAAATATGCTTGTTCATAAGTATGAATTATTTAAGATGGATCCTGCTGAAAATATTACTGATATGTTTACAAGATTTACTGACATTATTAATGGATTGAAGAGTCTTGGAAAATCTTATGCTAACAGTGATCTTGTTAGAAAAATTTTAAGATCTTTACCTAGGACATGGGAAGCAAAAGTCACAGCAATTCAAGAAGCAAAAGATCTCAACAATTTATCACTTGAAGAGTTGGTTGGTTCTTTGATGACTCACGAACTTCAGCAACGACAACATATTGATGAAGATGATTCAAAGAAGAGAAGGACCATGGCATTGAAGAGTGCAACTCAAGAAGATGAGAGTGAAGAAACCACAAGTGAGTGAGAAAGATGATGATATGGCACTTATTTCAAGGAAATTTAAAAAGTTCATGAAGAAAAAGAGATTTGGAAAAAGAAAGCATTTTGTCAAAAGAGATCATAGCAAAGATAAGGAAAAGAGTGAACCTCCAACATGCTATGAGTGTAAGAAGCCTGGACACATCAGACCAGATTGTCCACTATTAAAGAAGGCATCTAGAAGAATAAAGAAAAAGGCAATGATGGCCACTTGGAGCGACAGTGAAGCTACAAGTTCAGAAAATGAAGAGAAAACTGAAGTTGCCAATGTTTGCTTCATGGCTGATAATGATGAGGTAAGCCCTAACTTTTTAGATGACTTTACCTTTGATGAATTACAATGTGCATTTTATGAACTTATTGATGATTTTGCAAATTTAAGTTCAAAAAGCAAAGAATTAAAAAATGAAATCAAAAATCTTACTTTTGAAAAGAAAGAATTTCAAAGGATAATGAATCATTGTCAAAAAAAACCAAGATTTGAAAAATGAAGTGAATGAATTAAAATCAATTGTTGATAGATTTACATTAAGCTCAGAAAAATTAGAAATGATTTTAAATAATCAAAGAGCTGTTTACAATAGAGCTGGTCTTGGATTCAATCCTCTTGAAAGACAAAAATTTTTGAAAAATATTTATGAGCATGCTAATGATTCTACCAAACTTACTTGTTTTAAATGTGGAAAAATTGGACACAAAGCTTATATTTGTCAAACACAAAAGATAAGGAAAATATGGATCCCAAAAGGAACCATTTTGACTAACCCTAAAGGACCCAAGAAAGCTTGGGTACCTAAGAACAAAAATTGAAATTGTGTATGCATGTGTCTTGCAACCCGAGCAATTAAAAGACAATGGTACTTGGACAGCGGGTGCTCAAGACACATGACCGGTGATGAATCACAATTCATCACTTTGGAAGCAAAAGATGGAGGTGTTGTTACTTTCGGTGATAATGGCCAAGGAAAAATAATTGGCATTGAAAAAATAGGTATCACACCTCATGCTTATATTGATAATGTTCTGCTTGTAAAAGGTTTGAAACATAATTTACTTAGCATTAGTCAATTATGTGACAAAGGATTTAATGTTACATTTGAATCATCCTTATGCATTGTTAGAAATCCTGCTAATGAAAACATGAGATTTGTTGGTCAAAGGCATGGTAATGTATACATTGTTAATTTAAATGATTTGCATGATCAAAATATTGATTGCCTAGTTGCTACTAATAATAAAACTGATAATAGTTGGTTATGGCATCGTAGGCTAGCTCATGCAAGCATGGATTTACTATCTAAATTAATTAAAAAGGATTTAGTACATGGTTTGCCAAAACTTGTTTTTGAAAAAGATAAGATTTGTAATGCTTGTCAATTTGGAAAACAAACCCGAGTTTCTTTTAAATCAAAGAATTTTGTTTCAACCACTAGACCGTTGGAGCTCTTGCATATGGATTTATTCGGTCCTACAAGAACCACTAGTCTAGGAGGTAAAAGATATGGTTTCGTTATTATTGATGATTTCTCTCGCTTTGGGTTTTGTTTCTAGCTAGTAAAGATGAAGCATTTCCGTCATTTCAAAAATTATTTAAAAGAATTACAAACAAAAAGAATTCTTCTGTTTTGTCAATACGAAGTGATCATGGAAAAGAATTTGAAAATAAATCTTTTGAAGAATTTTGTAATGAAAATGGAATTGAACATAATTTTTTTGCACCAAGAACACCACAACAAAATGGAGTAGTTGAAAGAAAGAATAGAACATTAGAGGAAATGGCGTACCATATTGTGTGAAAGCAATCTTCTAATATTTTTGGGCAGAAGCTATTAACACTGCATGTTATGTTTTAAATCGTGCATTAATCAGACCTGTTTTGAAAAAGACTCCATATGAACTTTGGAAAGGAAGAAAACCTAATATAAGTTACTTTCATGTTTTTGGATGTCGATGTTTTGTATTAAATAATGAAAATCAAACCTTGATAAATTTGACGCTAAGTCTGATGAAGGAATTTTTCTCGGATATTCTTTACATAGTAGAGCTTTTAGAATATTCAACAAAAAGACTTTAGTAGTTGAAGAATCAATTCATGTTATCTTTGATGAATCTAATGATCTTCCATCAAGGAAGGGAAAAGGTATAAATGATGCAGATGACATTGAAGATCAATTCAAGGACATCACATTAAAGGATAAGAACGATACACAAGAGGTAAGTGAAGAAGAGAACGCTGACCTACCTGAAGCCTCACAAGGTAATGATGAATTAGAAAGAGGATGGAGGTATGTTCTTAGTCACCCTAAAGATCAAATTATTGGTGATCCTTCTCAAGGAGTGAGAACTAGATCATCATTTAGAGATGCTTGTAATAATTTAGCATTTGTATCTAAAATTGAACCTAAATGTTATGATGATGCTAAAAATGATGTTGATTGGATTAATGCCATGCATGAGGAACTTAACCAATTTGAAAGAAATAATGTTTGGACTCTTATTGAAAGACCACATGATCATCAAATTATTGGAACTAAATGGGTTTACAGAAACAAATTAGATGAACATGGTAATATAATTAGAAATAAGGCAAGATTAGTAGCTAAAGGTTATAATCAAGAAGAGGGAATTGATTTTGATGAAACTTATGCCCCTGTTGCTAGATTAGAAGCTATTAGATTACTTCTTGCTTATGCTTGTTATATGAATTTTAAATTATATCAAATGGATGTTAAAAGCGCTTCTTGAATGGATATATTGCTGAACAAGTTTTTGTGGAACAACCACCCGGATTTTAAAATCATCTGTTTCCAAACCACATTTTTCAAATTAAACAAAGCTTTGTATGGTTTGAAACAAGCGCCCCGGGCATGGTATGAAAGATTAAGCAAATTCTTGATTAGTAATAATTTTATTCGAGGAACTGTGGATACAACTTTATTTATTAAAAGGCAAAATAAAGATATATTAGTTATTCAAATCTATGTTGATGATATCATATTTGGTGCCACTAATGAATCTTTGTGCAAAGACTTTGCTAAGCTTATGCAGGAGAGTTCGAGATGAGTATGATGGGTGAGCTGAATTACTTCCTCGGACTTCAAATTAAACAAAGCAAAGATGGGATCTTCATAAGCCAATCCAAATATACAAAAGAAATGATCAAGAAGTTTGGCATGGAGACATCCAAGAGTATCGGTACCCCTATGAGCTCATCATGTAGACTTGAAACTTATAATTCTGAAAAATCTGTTGATTTAAAATTATATAGAGGTATGATTGGATCTTTGTTATATTTAACTGCTAGTAGGCCAGATATTTTATTTAGTGTTTGCATGTGTGCAAGATATCAAGCCAATCCTAAAGAATCACACTTGCTTGCTGTTAAAAGAATATTTAAATATTTAAATGGAACAATAAATTTAGGTATATGGTATGATAAACAATCTAGCATTGATTTAATAGGATACACTGACTCAGACTTTGCTGGATGTAAATTAGATAGGAAATCAACCACTGGAACTTGCCAGTTTCTAGGTGTTAACTTAATTTCATGGTTTAGCAAAAAGCAAACTTCAGTAGCACTATCTACGGCCGAGGCCGAGTATGTTGCAGCTGGGAGTTGCTGTGCTCAAATCTTATGGATTAAGCAACAACTAGAAGATTATGGTATTAAACAAAAAGCCATACCTATAAAATGTGATAATACAAGTGCAATTAGTTTAACTAAAAATCCTATTCAACATTCCAGAACTAAACATATTGAAATTAGACATCATTTCATTAGAGATCATGTTAACAATGGAAATGTTGTTATTGAATTTTTAAATACTGAAAAATAAATTGCTGATATTTTTACTAAGCCACTTGATGAAACAAATTTTATGAAATCAGAAGAGAATTAGGGATGTTTGATCCAACCATTTAATGAATCATTTAATGAAGTGATATGATATCTAAAAGTTATGACATCTTTAAATCACATCAATCAAAGGAATTTCATGTCAAATTAAATGCTTGTTGTAAGGCTTTATGTTTTTTCAAATTAATAAAAGCTATGTTCTTTGAATTCTTCCAACCACCGGCCGTTTGAAAAGCTTTTTCTTTCTTTTGATGGCAGCTAACTGACCAGGCAACCAAACAGTCACCTGGCCAGTTAACCATCAAGCCTATTCCCTATAACCTTTTTCACCACACGTTTTTCAATTCAAGCGTCTCTTCATTCTCCCTCATTCAAACTCCAACCGAGCGTCTTCTCTCTTCATCTCTCATTCTCAACCCTTTCTTTCATTCCTTCCATTAATCCTTCCTTCCATTCAACCTATTAATCTATCTAGAAGAAGTTGATGGCTCCCAAGAAGAAGGCAGTCGCTAGAGATGACGATTGTGCCATCTTCGCCGGAAGTCTTCCACGTCTTCTACTCAAATCAACTCCCTACTTGCTTCAAAATCTTTTGCTCATGGAGGTTAGTAGACTTTAACTTTTTAGAACAAGAAGGTTTTAAAATCGGTAATCTGTTAGTTAAACAAGGATGGGACAAACTGTTATCTACCAAAAGACCTATTTATCCTGAACTTATTAAGGAATTCTATGAAAACATTTCCTTTGGTAGTGGAACTATTTCTTCCATTGTGAAAAAGACTAAAATAGACCTAGATGGTAAAACATTAGGATCTGCTTTGAAAATTCCATCTGAAGGTTTCTTAGAAATTCTCCCTAGTGAACGCGGATATAAGATTGGCCTAATCCTTAATATAGATGATACTGAAGCTAGTAAGATTGAAACGTTAGATGCAAATATGTTATCAGTTGAAAATCGGCTTTTCCATAGTATCATTGCTAAGATTCTCGCCCCTCGTGCTGGATCATTTAATGTGGTAAACGATAGGGACATTTGCTTAATGTATGATATCTTAATGGAAGACCCTGTTGATTTACCTGAATTAATGATGTAAGGCTGCTTTGCCCTACGGAATGTTTCTCACATATGTTTTTGAGTTTTTTGGTATTAAACTTAAAGGAGAAACTGCAGTGGCATTACGTCACTCTGTTTTTAATGCTCATTCACTGCACCGTATGGACTTTGCTAAAAGGGATGGTATTTGGTTAAAAGTTAGATCTAGAACAGGACAATCTAGTATGCCACCGCCTACTGTGAATCAATCTGCCTGTTCCCCTCAAAACTTTTTTACTTATGACTTCAGCCAACCTAATCCGTATCTTGCTGCTATGACAGCTGACCAAAACCCTTTTCTACCTGATCCACCTGAAATCAATGTTTCTGGATCATCTTTTCGCAATCAACCCTGCTCCTGCTCCTTTTCCAACTGTTAGATTATGTGATGATCAACTCCGTCATATTATCAATGAATTGACCCTTGCCACTTCTAGTCGAAGCTCTGGTGACAGTGCTTCTGTCAATGATCAGACTCTTGTACCACATATTTCTTTTTTTGAAAACATGTCTCAATTTAAACTTATTCTTGAAAGGCTTGTTCATGATGTGAACATTCTTAATGGGAGAGTTTTTCATCACAACGAATCTGTCATGGAACGGATCCTGAATGAGATAAATTTACTTAAAAGCAAGCTTGAAAACTTTGAGACTAAGGCAGAGTGGGTAGAATATCAAATGAGATCGAGCCAGACCCAGACCCGGGATGCAGCAAAACAGTTGATCATTGGACCGCATCCTCACAAGGCTGAGTCAACTTTAGACTTACATCATTCTTCACCCACCTGCGCTGGTTCTTACTCGCATCCACATCTCTGGACTCCACCGACACAGCCTCCTCCGTCAAGCCTCAATCTTCAAGCAAGACAAAAGTTTCTTCCGTGCATATTTCTTCATCTGATGACGACAAGTGATTGTACTTAACTTATGTGGTTTTGTAGTATTTGAACAAACTTGTTATGCTTGTTTATGTTTATGCTCTATGACTTGAAACAATGACATGTAATATCTATTGTCTTGTACTGATCTGCATGACTGTTTTAATTATGTAATGAATGTTAACATCTCCTTGATCTATTATGCTTAAAGTTATTGCAAGACTCTTCAAACTTCTTTTTGATTAATGACAAAAAGGGGAGAAGAATGTTGCTTGCATACATTAAGGAATGGAGTAAAATAGTAACTCCATATATTCAGGGGGAGAAAAGAAAAAGATTTCACTTATTTAATTTGACAGGGGGAGAAATTAATGTTTTCTGATTACTCCTGTTTACTTATTAAACTTCCATATATACACTTGCTCTTTATATGCTTAAAGGTTTTGTCATCATCAAAAAGGGGGAGATTGTTGACCCCAGATTGATTTTTGATGATTACAAAACAAATTAAGCAATTCTAAGATTGATACAGGGAAGTTCGGTCGCCTTGCAAGTAAGTATCTTCATGCAAAATTGACTGGTAAGAAAGTACTTTATTTTACTTTGCTTTAGATATTTTTATTTTTGCTTGAAGTTAACTGGTTAGCTAGCTTGTTCTTTCAATTAGCTAGCTGGCATGCCCTCAGCTAACTAAAATCTCTCAGTTAGATGGCCGAACGTCCTCCTTTTTTAGCTAGCTGGTGAGTTAGTTTATTAGCTAGCTGGAGCCCTTTCAGCTAACTAAGAAACTTGTCTCAGGTGCCTGGCCGAACGTCCTTTTCTTTTAGTCAACTGGTGAGCTAGCTTGTTAGCTAGCTGAATTCCTTCAGCTAACTGATTTGCTCGTCACAGTGCATTGGCCGAACACCCTCCAATTTTAGCTAGCTGGATGTCTTGTTAGCTAACTGAAACTCCTTCTAGCTAGCTGACGTTTCTTTTAGTTAACTGCTTAGCTAACTATTTCATCCTGGAGCTAACTTCAGCTAACTGATTTTCACAGGGAACGTCTCAGCCGTGGGGATTCAAAATTCAGTTAACTAAAGAGCTAGCTGACTATTGGTTAGTTAGCTGGAGAGTTAACTATTATATCAGAACGGATGGCTGCCCTTTTGCTCAGTTAGCTGGAGAGCTAACTAAGCTGGACGGACAACATATTGCTTTTGCTTCTAGTTAGCTCGTGAGCTAACTGGCCATTCTTCAGTTAGCTATTCAGCTAACTAGCTATCTTGTTTTTCTCCTGCAGCCGAGTGGATTTCAAATTAAGTTAGCTGGAGAGCTAACTATGATAGCATGAATTTTTCTCTCTGCCGTTACTTTTTCTCTGATAGTTAGCTAAAGAGCTAACTGACTTTCGTTAGTTAGCTGCCAAGCTAACTGATGTGCTGCCTCAGGACGATTCTTTTTTGTGACCTCTCTGGTTAGCTAACTGATTAGCTAGCTGAGGTCTCTTGCTTCACTCTTGGACGATGGCATTCATATCCTCAGCTACCTGGAGCCTTTTTTTAATCCACCACCGCCTAAGCTTTTAAGAGTGCTCTTTCTCTCTCTCTCTCTCTCTATTGCTATTTCAAGCTATATTTAACTTTTGATTTTTGAATTTTTACAGTGCTCATCCTTCCTCAAATGGAGATCTGCATTCAATGCTTAAGGGAAACATGTTTAACGGTTATATTTTCTTCCGTTATTATTTCCATTTATTTCTTATGTATCTAACGGATATCTTCTTGTTAGATGGATATAAATAGCTGGGATTAGAAGCACACCTAGACGATTTTTGAAAAAGAAATTTCAAAGAGAGAAAAATCCAAGAAAAGAGCTTCATTGCATATTTGTTGAGTGGTTGCTGCATTCAAGTTCATTCCTTGCTCGAAAGGTCGTCCGAATCATTGAAGCTTTTCAAGCATTCAAGACTTCAGCTGCTTCAACCTAGTTCATTTATTGCTGAGTTTATTGCTTCAAAAGTTGTAAAGTATTTTCCGAATATTTGCTCATTGTAGGAGCTTCTCCTTTACATACTCTGATTATCTTGTAAAAGGGTTAGTGAACCCTGGTTTGTTGTTGGCTTCCTTGTGCCATTGAAACAAGAGGACTAGCCTAGGTTTGGCTAGGGGTTTTTGGCTTCCTTGTGCCGTGAAACAAGAGGACTAGCCTAGGTTTGGCTAGGGGTTTTTGGCTGCCTTGTGCCGTATAAACAAGAGGGCTAGCCTGGTTCGGCTAGAGGTTGTAATCGTTGTGATACGATTAGTGGAATTCCCAAAGGTGTTGGGGAGTGGATGTAGGTGCTGAGTTTGGCACCGAACCACTATAAACTTCTGTGTGTGTTTTGTTTGCTTTTCTGTTGTTATTATTCTATGCACCCCACTTCGTCGCTGCAAATCAAATTAGGATTAAAAGCACATATATCTGCATAGCTATTAAATTTTTTTTAAATAACCCAATTCACCCCCCTCTTGGATTACTACATCTGGGCAACACAGGAGATATCGGGAGTGGTGTCAGGAGATAGACGCCGTCAGGTAAACCCCTCCGTCCTAGCCAAAGGCGAAGCAGGGCATCCCCTTCTCCGAGAGGATCATGAGGGAAGTGATTCCCCCTCATGTTAAGCTCCCTGCCATCGAGCCGTATCATGGATCCACTGATCCCGACGACCATCTCGGCAACTTCAGATCCATCATGATGTTCCACGGGGCATCAGATGCGATCCTATGCAAAGCCTTCCCCTCCACTTTAAGGGAATCTGCCCAAACCTGGTTCAACAGCTTAAAGTCAGGTTCCATTGATTCTTTTGACGAGCTGAGCTGTCTACTCGTTAGCCAGTTCGTCAGCAGCCATCGCCAGCGATGGAGATCCGACTCCCTCTCCGAGATCAAGCAGAGAGAGGGGGAGTCGCTGAAGAATTACCTCGACCACTTCAACACGGCCCTCTTAGAAGTCGACCATCTCAACCATGAGGTGGCCATGTCTGCCCTAGCTGGAGGAGTGTCCAAGAAGGAAGACTTCTACCTAACTCTAGAGGTTAATTACCTAAAGAGCCTTTCAGACATGATGTCCCTGGCGAACAAGTACGCTAGAGTGAAAGAATCGAGGAGGTCAGCTTGGGCTGAGTAGCTGAAGAAGAAAGAGGCAAAGGGCTCGGACAAGCAGCGGGCCCACCACCATGCTAGCCCACCTCACCACCATAGAGCTCCTCCGCCACCGCTCGAGACCGAACTCGGAGTCTGGCCCAAAGGTTTGACCGCTATACTCCCCTTACCACACCAAGAGCATAGATCCTGATGGAGATCGAACGTCAGCTTCCTCGGCCCCCTCCTCTTTGAGGTAACGGAGCTCGGAGGGACTCGGCCAAGTACTGCCGCTTTCATCGGGACTACGGGCACGATACCGAGGACTGTTGGCAGCTCAAGAACAAGATCGAGCAATTGATCCGGTGGGGCAGACTAAACTGGTTCAGGGGCCCTCCTGAGCCGAATAATAAGGAGAATTGCCAGCCTGAGCCTCGCCAACTCCCACCGCCAAATCCTTCAGTTATCGGCAACGTTAATGTGATAACGGCGGCTAGGTCCCTATCTTCTTGGCCAGGCGAGGAGAAGAACCCATCGAAGAAAGCTCGGGTCGATGAGCTTACCTTCTCTGATGAAGACCTTGGGGAGGTACAGTACCCCCATAATGATGCTCTAGTTGTATCTTTAAATATGAACAATTATGATGTACACCGGATTTTGTTTGATAGTGGAAGCTCTGTTAACGTTCTATATTTTGATGCCTTTGTGAGGTTAAAATTTCAGACATAAAGCCTCCGACAGTTGGAGTCCACCCTGCTGGGCTTCACAGGTGACTCTATAATCCCTAAAGAGTCATCACTCTGTCAGTCCGAGCCGGTACCTGACCTCATGTGGCTACCGTATTCATGGATTTTCTCGTGACCAAGCTCAGATCTTCCTATAACGCCATCCTTGGTAGACCAGAGCAAATCTCTCTCAAAGCCATCATTTCCATTCCCCATCTCGCTATGAAATTTTCCACTGAATGGGGAGTGGGGGTTGTTCGAGGAAGTCAGATCATAGCTCAGCATTGCTTTGTTGCCGACCTCCAATCCAGAAAGCCCGAGATGGATGGGCTGGATGCTCGGAAAGATCTCACCGAGCAACAAGGGGAGCCGGCCGAAGATCTGGAGGAGGTACCACTTGACGAGGCTTGGCTCGACTGAACTATAAAGGTCGGATCGCAGCTAGAAGGAAAGCTTCATCAAGAATTGATTGAGTTCCTTCGAAAGAATGCCGACGTCTTCGCCTGGTCTGTATCGGATATGCCTGGAATCAGTCCAGATGTCCTGGTCCACCGCCTCAGCATGGATGAAACATTCAGACCCATTAAGCAGAAGAAGAGGAGCTTCGCCCCAGAGTGCCAAAAAGCCATCAAAGAAGAGATGGATAAGCTCATCAAAGCCAAGTTTATCCGGGAGGTTAGTTACCCCGACTAGCTGGCGAACATGGTCATGGTGAAGAAGTCGAATGGTAAATGAAGGATCTGCATTGACTTCACTGACCTCAATAAGGCCTGCCAAAAGATAGCTTCCCTCTTCTGCGGATCGACCAGCTCGAGGATCATGGTATTCTCCATCGTCTGACATTGGTTGGACATCCTCAAGCTAACGGAGAGGCCGAGGTAACAAATCGAACTCTCTTGCAGGGAATTAAAGCTCAGCTCAACCAAGCGCGAGGCAGATGGGCAGAGGAGCTCCACCATGTATTGTGGGCGTACTGAACCACTGAAAGGGCTCCCATGGGCCAGACTCCATTCAAGATTGTTGACCCAATTATTGATTTTGATGATTAACAAAAGACATGAGTATTCACTATGTTTCTAACAAATTTAATAAGTGTTTTAGGGATTAAAAATATTTAATCAGTCAAAAGGTGTAATGAAATAAGTTTTGAATTAAAATTGAAAAGAAAATATGTAAGTTCAGAACTTAGAGTCGACACCCAAAACAGTCAGGAGCCGACCCCAAGGAGTATCAGAACCTTTCTACATTTTTGGCACGGTCCGAAGTTGACACCTAGAGTATCGGAGCCGACTCTAAAGATACAGAGAAGTAGTTCTGCATTAGTTTCCGAAGCCGACACCTAGAGTTCGGGAGCCGACACCTAAAGTTGCAGAGCCGACACCTACAATTCTGGAGCCGACTCTAACCTGAGAAGAGAGAGCATATTTTTTGGACAAAGTTAGAGTCAACACCTTTGAATTCCGAAGCCGACTCCTGAAAGTGCCGAGTCGACACTTTACTTTTTTGTAGCCGACTCCTCAATGAACTTCTTATTACTATTTTTGGACACCCCGATTTGGAGCTGACACCTAAAAAGTTGGAGCCGACTCCAACCTATCAGGAACGGATTTTTCAAATGCCAGAACGGACTCCAACGGTAATATTTTTTCACCTAATCTCTAACGGCTATTTTTCTTTTTGTGTAGAAACAATCCAACTACTCTATAACGGCTATTTTTTCCATCTAATCCTGGATTAAGGGATCTATAAAAAGGGGGAACCATCTTTGAAAAGAGAGAGAAGAAGAGACTGAAAAATTGAAAAATCTTGTGAAAGAAAGAGAGAGAAATCAAAAAAAAAAAAAAAAACTCAGAGCTCACATCAACCAATCCTAGAGAGTAAAAAGAGAAATCCAAAAATTTAAGTTTAAAATCGAAGGATTTTCCAAGTGAAGAAACAGAAAGCAAAAGCCCTATTTTTTCCCAACTTCTCAACTGCAATTTTTGTGAAGAATCTGAGCTGAGGCCTGATTCAACCTTTCAAAGGAGAAGAGAAAAAGAAGAAAAGCTCAAAGCCAAATTCTTCAAACAGGCTTTTCTAAACCTTGTTCATTTATTTGCATATTTGCTCATTAAGGAGCTTTTGTATGTAAACATTATTTTCTTGTTGTTTACTAGTTCAATCAGGGGATTGAACTAGTGGAGGTAGTATACCTCGGGTAAGCTAAGGTTAGCTTGTGTTAGGGTTTTGTGCTGGTGAGCCGAAAAACTGGCTGGGTTCGTTGTGATCCCGGAAAATAACAAGTTTGAGTTGTGAGCTTGTAAAACAACTCGCTGTAATCAAGGGATTATAGTGTGGACCCAAGTGAATCTTGGGAGTGGACGTAGGTGTTGGATACACCGAACCACTATAAAATCTTTGTGTTTGTCGTGTCTTTATCTCTCTCTCTATCTCCTTATTTGTACTTGCATTTATTATTCATTGCTTTCCCACTTTCAAAAGCAATATTTTAAAGGTTAAATTTTTTAAAGAACCCAATTCACCCCCCTCTTGGGTTGCCATCTGGGCCAACAATTGGTATCAGAGCTAGTGCTCATTTTAGTTTGATCACACGATCAAGAGCTAAAGATCCAAATGGCAACTCAAGTTGGATCTTCATTTGCTGAAGGTCATTCTAAATAGACCTCCTTATTTAATGGTTCAAATTATTCATATTGGAAAGCTAGAATGAGATATTCATTCAAGCTTCTATTATGAATTATGGAGTATAATTAATGGACCTAGCACACCCACACACATTGTTGATGGCATAGTTCCTAAGCCCGAAAGGGATTGGAATGATAATGATAGGAAATGGCTCAGCTTAATGCTAAAGCCATGAATGTTTTATATTGTTACTTTAGATGCTAATGAATTTAATAGAATCTCTACATGTAATTTCGCAAAAGAAATTTGGGATAGATTAGAAGTTACCCATGAGGGTACTAATCAAGTTAAAGAATCAAAAATAAATATTCTTGTTCATAAATATGAATTGTTTAGCATGGAACAAACTGAAACCATCACATGCATGTACACTAGATTTACTGATATTGTAAATGGTTTGAAAAGTCTTGGTAAGACCTATACTAATTCTGAACTTGTGCGTAAAATTCTTAGGTCACTTCCAAGATCATGGGAAGCAAAAGTGACTGCAATCCAAGAAGCCAAGGACCTCAACACCTTACCTTTGGAGGAGCTCTTGGATCTTATGACCCATGAGCTGACAATGAAGCAGCATCAAGAGGAAGAAGTGAAAAGAAAAACATTGCTCTTAAAGCTGCAGAAAGGAAAGAGCAGCAGTGAGGAAGATGATGATGATGAGACAGCTCTTCTTGCAAAAATTCAAAAAATTTATGAAGAAAGAGACCCTTCCACAAGAAAAATTTGGAACAAAAATGGAAGGAGAAAAGAAAAAGAAAAGGACAAGGACAAAGAGAAAGACCCCTTGATATGCTATGAATGTAAAAAACCGGGGCACTTTAGATATGATTGTCAATTGAAGAAAGCCTATAAAAAGAAGAAGAAGGCTTATGTTGCAACATAAATAGCGAAGAATTTTCCGACGAAGAACAAAAGGAATTGCAAAAACATTTGATTCATGGCTAAAGAAAATGATGAGGAAGTGTCTTGCGGCCAAAAGATCAAAATGAAAGTGGTATCTTGATAGTGGCTGCTCAAGACACATGACGGGTGACAAGGATCAATTCATCACCCTTGAAGAAAAAGGAGGAGTTGTTACATTTGGTGATAATGGCAAAGGCCAAATCATGGGTTTGGTAAAATTCAAATAACTCCCTCACTTTTATTGAAAATGTCTTATATGTTGATGGTTTAAACATAATCTAATTAGTATTAGCCAATTATGTGATAAAGGTTTAAAGTATCATTTGAAGCTTCTATCTGCACTATTTCTAATCCCATTGATAATAGCATTGTTTTTATTGGAAATAGAAATGGCAATGTATACTTAATTGATTTAGACAATTTATCTACTAGTAATCATTGCTTAGTTGCTAATAATGCTAATATGAATGAGATTGGTTGGTTATGGCATCGTAGATTAGGTCATGCAAGCACACACCTAATTTCAAAATTAATTAGAATGGATTTAGTTAAAGGTCTTCCAAATTAGATTTTGAAAATAAAATTGTGATGCATGTCAATTTGGAAAACAAACTAGAAATTCTTTCAAATCTAAAAATATTGTTTCAACTTCTAGGCCACTAGAGCTACTTCACATGGACCTTTTTGGACCTACTAGAACCACAAGTCTAGGAGGAAAGAAATATGGTCTTGTGATGTAGATGATTATTCTAGATTCACTTGGGTATTATTTTTAGCTCACAAAGATGAGACTTTCTCATATTTCTGAAATTCTTCAAGAAAGTCACAAATGAGAAAAACACTACCATAGTGTCTCTTAGAAGTGATCATGGCACTGAATTTGAAAATCACTTATTTGAAAATTTTTGCATTGAAAATGGCATTCATCATAATTTTTCAGCACCTAGACACCACAACAAAATGGAGTAGTAGAAAGAAAAATAGACTTTAGAAGACATGGCCCGTACCATGCTATGTGAAAGCAACTTACCAAAATACTTTTGGGCGGAAGCTATAAACACAGCATGTTACATTCTAAATAGAGCTTTAATTAGACCAATTCTTAAGAAAACACCTTATGAACTATGGAATAATAGAAAACCAAAATTAGTTATTTTCATGCATTTGGTTGTAAATGTTTTATTCATAATAATGGTAAAGATAATCTAGGAAAATTTGATGCAAAATCTGATGAAGGCATATTTTTAGGATATTCAACATCTAGTAAAGCATATAGAGTATTTAACAAGAAAACTTAATTGTAGAAGAATCTATTCATGTAGTTTTGATGAATCTTTAGCATCAAGTTTGAAAAGATTGATGATGAGGAAGATACAAACATTTGAAAGAGATATTGAAAAATTAATATTGATGTATCTTCAGATCATGAACAAGAAGCTAAAGATGATGATTCACCTAAGGATGATGTTATTGATACTATCATAATGATAGATCTACCTAGAGATTGGAGATATGCTTATGGTCATCCAAAGGAATTAATTATAGGTGATCCATCTCAAGGAGTAAGAACTAGATCATCATGAGAAATATCAATAATCATCTTGCATTTGTATCTCAAATTGAACCTAAAACTATTGAAGAAGCTGAAAAAGATAATAATTGGATGTTAGCTATGCAAGAAGAATTAAATCAATTTACTAGAAATAATGTATGGACCTTAGTTGATAGACCTAAAGATCATTCTGTTATAGGATCAAAATGGGTATTTAGAAATAAATTAGATGAAAATGGCATAGTAATTAGAAACAAAGCTAGATTAGTTGCAAAAGGATATAATCAAGAAGAAGGTATTGATTTTGATGAAACCTTTGCACCTGTAGCTAGATTAGAAGCCATTAGATTATTACTTGCATTTGCATGTCATATGAATATCAATTTATTTCAAATGGATGTTAAAAGTGCATTTTTAAATGGATTTATAAATGAAGAAGTTTTATGTTGAACAACCACCTGGTTTTGAAGATCATGAATTTCAAATCATGTTTTTAAATTACACAAAGCACTTATATGGTTTAAAACAAGCACCTAGAGCTTGGTATGATAGATTAAGTAAATTTTAATTGAAAATGATTTTTAAGAGGAAATGTTGATAAAACATTATTTTTGAAAAGAAAAAGAAAAGATTTATTAGTAGTACAAATATATGTTGATGATATTGTATTGGTGCTACTAACAATCTTTTATGTCAAGAATTTGCTAAGTTAATGCAGGGAGAATTGAAATGAGCATGATGGGAGAACTCAACTTCTTCCTTGGACTTCAAATCAAACAAAGCAAAGAGGAATTTTATCAACCAAACAAATACACAAAGAAATTCTCAAGAAGTTTGGTATGGAATCAATAAACCCCTTGGAACACCAATGAGTCCTTCATGCAAGCTGGACAAAGATGAAGATGGTAAGAAAGTAGATCAAAATATTATAGAGGTATGATTGGATCTCTTCTTTACTTAACTGCAAGTAGACCAGATATATGTTTGCTGTTGTTATGTGCTAGATTTCAATCTGAACCTAAAGAATCTCACTTAATTGCTGTTAAAAGAATTTAAGATATTAAGTGGAACTAAAAATGTAGGTTTATGGTATTCTAGAGACTCAACATTAAATTTGATTGCATATTCTGATTCTGACTATGCTGGATGTAAATTAGATAGAAAAAGCACAAGTGGTGCATGCCAATTCTTAGGAAGTAACTTAATCTCTTGGTTTAGCAAAAAGCAAAATTCGGTTGCATTATCTACTGCTGAAGCAGAATATGTTGCAGCTGGAAGTTGCTGTGCTCAAATCCTTTGGATTAAGCGACAACTTGAAGATTATGGTATCACACTTGATAAAACACCTATTAGATGTGATAATACAAGTGCAATAAATTTAACTAAAAATCCAATTCAACATTCAAGAACAAACACATTGAAATTAGATATCACTTTATAAGAGAACATGTAGCTAATGAAATTTGTCTTGATTATGTTAATACTGAAGAACAATTAGCTGATATATTTACAAAACCCTTGAGTGAAGAGAGATTTTGTTATCTTAGAGGAGAATTAGGGATTTGTGATCCTTTGGAATGATTTTGAAACTCCTAAGGAATCTATCTAGATTTCATCAATTTCTTGAAAATCTTCATATTTTAAGGAAATTATCTAGATTTGATTTGATTAAAGATTTTATATTTATGAATTTGACAAGTTTCAGATTTTGAAACATTTTTTTCTGAAACTGTTGTGGAGTCGACAGTTTAGGAGTCGACACCTTGTTGTGCTCTCGGTCTGACCTTAGAGCCGACACTTCGGAGCCGACTCCATTCGAGCGCTGACTGTGTTAGCGATTTGGAGTCGACACCCGACTTTGCGGGAGTCGACTCTAAGTGGTCCCAAGGTGATTTATTAGGGCAGAGTCGACCCTTTCATTTCAATCACTCCTAACCCCTCCAAACTCTCTCCAAAACCTTTCCAAAACCCAAAATCCTCAAATTAACCTTCCAAGATCAATGGCACCCAAAAAGAGGATCAGTTTGGAGGCCGTGGGAAAAAGCGTCGTTCGTGAGCAACCTTCCCAGCCTTCGTCCTCGTCAAGACCTCCAACCCCTCTTCACCTCAAATGACATTAGCGGGAGAATCACAATGGGAGAAAGTGATTTTGATTTTTTGAAAGAAGGTTTCAATTGGAGATTTAAGGAATGGGATGGGAAAGGTTGCTCTCTAGATTTCCCACTTATCCAGCCTTAGTAAGAATTTTATTTAATTTGCTAGAGGAGATGGAGGTTTAGTTAGCAGTAAGAGGGAAAAGGTTCATTACTTCAAAATCTTGGAAATCTTTTGGTTTAGTTGCACATTCACATGAAAGGTCAGCTTTCAAGGATGTTAGGAAGAGAAGTTACTGAGTTTGAGGAAATTGCAAATCAATTACCCTTAGAATTGAGATTACTTCACAATATTGTGGTAGAATTTTATTTCCAAAGACCGGAGTTTGAGTATGTCTCGGAGCGAGACATTGTATTATGGACAGTGTTTTGACTGGTCAGCCATCAATTTGCTGGTATGATGATTTTATATGGCGGAAGCTGGAGTAAGAAAAGATCAACCTACCCTATGGTATGGTTTACTTGGTTTTCAGGAGCCAAGGGTTGATTTCAAGAAATGAACCCAAGAACCTGAGGCACACAGATTACTATAGTTTGGCACATTGCATCGGATGGGATTTGTAAAGGAATGGAAATGGGAAAGGAAAGGCCTTGATGAGAGAGCCCCTGATGCCGGAGGCAGGCTGGACCATCAGTTAGGGTTCCTTCCCAGCCTAGAGCCCTCCCTCCTGCTCCTGCACCTGCACAAGTTTTTGATCAACCTCCAGTTTTTTCTCAGACCTTCAAATGGAGCAATTAAAAAGTTTTTTGCTGCTCAGAAGAATGAAGTGAGTTTGATAGTAAATTTATGAATTAAAGAATCTTATTCTTTGATGATCGGATTGCAAGATTGAATCAACTCTTCAACTCCTCTGCAGAATCTTTAAGTGGTGATTGAAGAACATCTTTGAAGAACTTAAAGAGATTGTGGAGATTGAAACTTATTCAAATGCAACGCCGAGCTTCAAGACAAATTTAACTGCTTGCACATTTGTTGATGAGAGACTAAAGAATATGTTAAACTTCAATGTGATGGAATGAAAAAATTGTAGACATTTAACAAGAATAGGAAGAACTTTTGATGTGAATAATGTTTGATGAAATTTTTTTGATGTAATGAAGTTTGATGTAATGAAGTTGATTAATGAAGTTTGAATGAAATATCTTTTGATGAATGAATTACCTTTTGATGTTGACTTTTTGTAATTTTTACTTTATTTTATGCCTTGTTGTTACCTTTTTGTTGATTACAAAAAAGGGGGAGAGATTGTATGCATTGATTAATTAATTAAAGAATATTTAATGAGAATTAATGAATTAATTAATAAATGATTTAAATGAAATTTGATATGATTAAGAATGTAAAGTAAGAGAAGAATTAATTTGAACTTCATAGGGGGAGCTACCTTATTCAGGGGGAGCTTAACTATGAGATCACTTCCTTGATAATTTTTTAATTTAAGAATTCTATGCATATACTCAATGTTTTTATAATCATCAAAAAGGGGGAGATTGTTGATCCATTTATTGATTTTGATGATTAATAAAGGAATTGAGTATATTTATTTGATTACTAATGGATTTTATAAGTGTTTCAGGACTTAAAAATATTTGATCAATTTAAAGGAATTAAGAAATGAATTTTGAATCAAATACAAAAGAGATTTCAAAGTTTCAGAGCTTGGAGTCGACACCTAGAAAGTCTGGAGCCGACCCCATGGCCAATTCAATTTTAATCTGATTTTTGATACATCCGGAGCCGACACCTAGAGTTTCGGAGCCGACACCTAGATTTTTTGTCCTGGAGCCGACACCTACAGTTCGGGAGCCGACACATTTTTTCGAGCCGACACCTACATTCGGAGCCGACACCCGAGCGAGCCGACACTTACTTTTTCGGAGCCGACTCCTCAACGAACTCGAAATTTCTATTTTTGGAAAACGATCTGGAGCCGACACCTGAAAAGTTGGAGCCGACTCCAACCTGACTGGGACGGAATTTAAAATGCCAGATCAGCTCTAACGGTAATATTTTTACCTAATTCTAACGGCTATTTATTTTGTTTCCAATTACACTCCAACGGCTAGTTTCATCCCAAAAATGGATTAAGAAATCTATAAAAAGGGGGAACCCCGTTTGAAAAGAGGAAAAAGAGACAAAAATCGAAAAATTTGTGAAAGAAAGAGAGAGAAATCAAAGAAAAAAAAATCAAGCTCAATCTTCAATCCAAAAGCTCAAAGAGAAATCCAAGGCATTCAAGTTCAAAATCGGAGGATTTTCCAAAAGAAAAGAAAGAAAAGCCCTTTTTTTCCCAACTTCTCAACTGCAATTTGTGAAGAATCTGAGCTGAGGCTTGATTCAACATTTCAAAGGAGAAGAGGAAAAGAAGAAAAGCTCAAATCAAACAACTTCAAACAGGCTTTTCTAAACTTGTTTATTTATTTTGAATATTTGCTCATTGAGGAGCTGTTTTGTAAAACTTTATTCTTGTTTTTGCCTAGTTCAATCAAGGGATTGAATTAGTGGAGGTAGTATACCTCGGGTCAAGCTAGATTAGCTTGAGTTTGGGTTTTGTGCTGGTGAGCCCGAAAAACCGGCTGGGTTCGTTGTGATCCCGAAAAACAACAAGTTTGAGTTGTGAGCTTGTAAAACAACTCGGCTGTAATCGAGGAGATTATAGTGTGGACCCAAGTGGACTTGGGAGTGGACGTAGGTGTTGGATACACCGAACCACTATAAAATCTTTGTGTTTGCCGTGCTTTGTCTCTCTCTATCTCTTTATTTGTGCTTAATATTATTCATTGCACTTAATCTTTCAATAGCCAATAGTTTTAAAAGGTTAAATTTTTTTAAAAGAACCCAATTCACCCCCCCTCCCCCTCTTGGGTTGCCATATGGGCCAACAAAGATGACTTTCGGTACAGAAGCTGTTATCCACGTGGAGGTTGGGCTCCCCTCCCCTCGCACCGAAGGCTACTCGGAAGAATTCAATGATGAACAACTCCGAACCAATCTTGACTTGATAGAAGAAGTCAGGGAGAAAATCCGGAACCGGATGGTGGCCTACCAACAAAGAGTTGTCTGCTACCATTCAACCATAGTCAAAGGAAAATTTTTCTCCCCGGGTGATCTAGTACTTCGGAAGGCATCCATTTCAAAGCCACTGGAGCAAGGAAAGTTGTCCCCTAATTGGAAGGGTCCTTACCAAATTACAGAGGTAATCAGACCCAGCACTTATAAGCTCCAAGATCTAAATGGAAAATCTATTCTCCGGACATGGAACTCGGATAATCTCTGCATCTATCATCATTGAGAGTATGCCCTCCCTGAACTTACCTTGTCCATTGAGTTAAATATTCAAAGATTCGAAAATTTTCTATTTTTATTGCTTTCTTTGATGGCTACAATGAGAGATAGGTTTATAAATCCTCGACCGGGTTGAACGATCTCCGGACCTTGGTCGCACCAAGTAAAATATGTCCCAGCTGGGCTGGAAGGACTCCGTACCTTGGCAGCACCAAATAAAATATAATCTTTATAAATCCTCGGCCGGGCCGAGCGATCTCCGGACCTTGGCTGTGCCAAGTAAAATATATCCCAGCTGGGCTAGGAGGACTTTGTACCTTGACAGCGCCAAGTAAAATATAATCTTTATAAATCTTCGGCCGGACCGAGCGATCTTCGGACCTTGACCGCACCAAATAAAATATATCTCAGCTGGGCTGAGAGGACTCCGTACCTTGGCAGCGCCAAGTAAAATATAATCTTTATAAATCCTCGGTCAGGCCGAGCGATCTTCGGATCTTGGCCGCGCCAAGTAAAATATATCCCAGCTGGGCTGGAAGGACTCCGTACCTTGGCAGCACCAAGTAAAATATAATCTTTATAAATCCTCGGTTGGACCGAGCGATCTCCGAACCTTGGCCTCGCCAAGTAAAATATATCCCAGCTGGGCTAGAAGGACTTCGTACCTTGGCAGTGCCAAGTAAAATATAATCTTTATAAATCCTTGGCTGGGCCGAGTGATCTCCATACCTTGGCAGTGCTAAGTAAAATATAATCTTTATAAATCCTTGGCTGGGCCGAGCGATCTTCAGACCTTGGCCGCGCCAAGTAAAATATATCCCAGCTAGGCTGGGAGGACTCCGTACCTTGGCAGTGCTGTTGACCCAATTGAGGATTTTGATGATTAACAAAACTATTTGAGTATAACATTTGATGTTACTAATGATTTTGATTAAGTTTTTCAGATTATAAGTCTATTTGATGATCAAAATCAAGAAGGAAAATCAAGTTCTGTTTTGAATCTAATGTCAAGGTAAGACTGCAGACATTAGAGTTGACACATGGAATCACAGAGCCGACTCCGAAAAACGGCACAGACTTAGAGTCGACTCCGGGACTGTGAGAGCCGACTCTATCAGAAACAACATAACGATGGATTTTCAGGCCACGACCTAGAGTCGACTCCCAGACTTCTAGAGTCGACTCCAGAAGAATTTTGTGTCGACCCCAGAAAAGTTAGAGACGACTCCAGATCGAGTGGATTAAATTATTTCGAGTTAGAGCCGACTCCAGAAAAGTCAAAGCCGACTCCAGAATGTCAGACATGGCTCCAGAACTGTCAGAACGACTCTAAACTTTATCTTTATCTATTTTAATCCCAATGGCTATTGTTATTTATGGATCCAATCCTTTTTCACTTGCTTCTAACGGATAGTTTCACACTATTTGTGGATTAATCGGATCTATAAGAAGAGGGTTGATTGCATCCCAAAAACAAGAGAGGAAAAGAAAAGAAAGAGGCAAAAAGAAAAGAATAGAAAAAATCCTTGAGATCCATCAGAAAAGAGAAGAGGAAAAACCTGTAAGGAAAGATCATACTCATTCCCCAAAAGAAGAGAAAGAGATTCCAAGCCTTTGCTGTTCTATTTAGAAGAAATCTCAAGAGAAGGAAGAAGCCCTAGTTTTTCCAATCTTCTGAGCCTCAAGAGTCTATTCAAAGGAAGATCCATTCAAAGAAAGAGAAGGAAGAAGCCACCAAGATCTTCGAATCAGGCTTTGGTTCCTAATCTCTATTTATTGTTTCATTATTGTATATTT
>UESW01004566.1:603262-736157 GCA_900491605.1 Calamus simplicifolius | reverse complement strand
AAACCAACTTGCAAAAGGAAAGCTCAGTCTTTCCACTCTCAACCTCAATGAAACAGATGCCATGAAAATCCTTGCAAGTCACAGAAAGGGAAGGCCTTGGGAGATAGCCCAACACGGTCAGCTCCCCCCGCTTTATAGGCAAACAGGCCGGGAGCAGCCATTAAAGCAGAAAGCCTCGGGATTCAAAATGGCCTGGCCATGCTGCCACATGGCGGTTCAGGATAAAGGGGCGCTTTGCAAAGCACGCCGAATGCATTTCCTAGGCCATGACGCAAGATAAAAGATTTTCTTCTGATATCGAATCAAGAGCCTTAAATGCAGAAAATTATCTGCAGGTTCTTGAGATACGGACAGGCCTAGAAATCACCTTGTGAAAACGATGCCGTCCAATGGCAATCGAAGGCTTATCGCGTACGCTAAAAAGACACGCATTGGAAAGGGCCAACGGGATAAATGCCTTACGCAAAAAATAAAGTCCTTCGTGAATTACAAATCTGTCTCATCCACCCGGACAGAAAACGAGACGATTTCTTATAGACCGGACTATCCATCAAATCTCGGCTCCAGTCAAAGTACTAGCGCAGTTTTTTGTCATATTGCGCCGAACCATTTTATGCCTCGGCTAAACAAGCCTTCTTATTTCGGATAGATCAAACTATCTACCTAGCCTCGACCTCGACCGAGACATTTCCTTGAGTTCAAACCGAGCTAGCTTACTTCAGCAAAGCAAATCGGTTAGCTTCGAATAAATAAGACGATTCGATTCGGAAAGAATAAACCGACCTAAGAACACGAGTGGATTATGATTCGTTCACCATCAGGAAAAACTCGTGACAAAAAGATCATCCGAAAAAGACAAACGAGTGGAGACAAAAGACCCATTCATTAAAAGTTTCGGCCAGATTACAAATCTGAGAGGCAAAAATACATAAGCAACCCTTAAGAGTCATGGTTTGGGTCGGTCCCAGGAGCCTCCTCGGTAACATCCGGGAGGACTTGACCTGCTTCACCCACTTCGAATGTTGTTGGTTCCTCGGCAGCGAGCTGAGGGCATTCTTCAGGAGCCACGGCCTCATTAGGGCCCAAGATGGCGTCAAGATCGACGTCCGAAATATCCTCATACTTAGCTTCTTCGGCTCTCGAGGTGCAGGCATCGAGTAGCTCGGCCTCCAGAAAAGATAAATCTAACTCGGGAAATACCTGGGAGATTTTCGCCCGAGTTTCCTCCTCGGTGAACCGGAATGCATCGGCACAGGCCTCCCTCCGCTCCTCAGAAAATTGCACAGAGCCTTTGTACTCCTCCACAACCAAGGTAACCCTCTTGTTAGCTTCAGCTAACTGGTTCCCGAGTTCAAGATTCATTTGACGACTCGCGGCCAATTCCGCCTTTAGAGCTTTAAACTACTCCTGCGCCTCGAGCTCGACCTTGGCCATATGCAAAACATTGGAATGCTTGAGCCCACGCACGAAAGAAAAGTGCCGAAAGCAAATAAATAGGAAGACACCATACCTCTTCCTCCCACCGAGCCATTTTATTACTCAGCTCCTGAACCTTTTCCAAGGCCTTCAGTTTGGCCGATTTATTTTGTTGAAGGCCCTCCTTGAGGTCATTAATTTGGGACTGCTTGTCTCCAACTTCCCGCCGAGATTGGTCAAGATCATTGGTGAGCCTAGCAATCTGCTCATGTTGCCACTTCAGCCGATTCTCCATATCGACGAATTCCTTATTCAGATCGGCAAGCTGATCCCGTTGTCGCCGGCACTTGCGCTCCTCCTCCTTGAGCCTCCTGCCCCAATTGCTTTTCCTTGGAATGACTAGCCCTCAGCTGGTTCCACCTTTGTCGAAATACTGCTGCATGGTCTTAATCTTGTCATCATGCTTTTCCTTAATTTGGGATAACTCCAGGCAAGCCTTGTCTGATTGTTTGCGGAAACCCTGGAGCTCTCTAACTTGGGCTTCAAATTGAGAAGCCCTTTCAGCTGCAAGTCGGTGAGACTTGCTCACCCTCTCGAAATCCACCCTAGCGGATGCTAAGGCCATGGAAAGCCGGCTGGTTGAATCCACCCTCGCCCGAAGGTCGGCCGCTTCCTTCCTGGCCTGAGCGCAAGCCCCAGTGGCCAAATTTAAACGCCAGTTCATTGCCCTTATAACCAAGGCATTCTGCGAGAAAAACATAAGTGAGAAACCACGGCCCGACCGACCAATCAAGAAATACAACCTCGGTACAGTAACTTACCCGGGAGATGTAGTTTGAAGCCATCGTCATGAGAGTAGTATTATTGATTTCGGAGAGAAGGAAAGCATCCTTCGGTGCCCCGAGCCGACCGAAAGCCGCCTCAATGATATCCTCGACGGCAGGCTCGTCCGTCGAGGAACTCTCTCCCGCACACAAAATAGACCTCATCAAGGTGGTGAGCATATCATCTACCTCCGGGCTGTGGACAAAAGAACTCATGGCCGAAGAACTAGCCTGAGGAATTTCGGTTCGAGGAACCATCCACTCAGCTTTCTCTTCCAGAACTCTAACCTGCAAGGCCTCTAATGCTTCAGCCTCGACTAAGGGAATCTCGGCCCGAACATCCCCTTCATTCAGCGACTCTTCTTCTTCTTCTTCCTCTCCTACTGATGCTTTGCCTCCGATATACTCCATCCGAACTTCAACCTCTTCCACAACGTCCCCAGGGACCGCGAAAGAGGGACCCTCAGCGAGAGGTAGCACGACCTCCACCACCCTTTCAACAGGCTGCTCCGCTTGAGCTTCGGTAGCCACCGCTACCTCTCCCAACCCTTCTACCTAAGCAAGGGTCTCTCCCATACGTGGTGGACTCCTCACCGCTGGTGACTGAAAAACCTCTGGCAAGGAAATCACCGGACCGACTGGCGACATCTCCTCGGCATCGTCTGACACGACTACTACTTGGAGAGGAAAAACCTCAAAAGCTCCCTTCGAGCTCCCCCTAGTGATTTCCTCTGTTACTTTGCCCCCCTCCGGTAGGGAGGGCTCATCAACCACGGTCTGTGCTCCCACTTCCTCCCTTATTGGGACAGGAGAGCGGTGACTGGAACTGTCCTTCCTCGGTCCCTTCGAGCGAGTCCCGGAAGGGCGAGACCTCTTCTCGGATTTGTGTTTTTCCCCAGAGCTGGAGCCCCTATGACGCTTTCCCAGCTCCTTCTTTATCTGGCCCACAAACGCCGACCTCTTGGCTGAAAACACACTAAACGGTTCAATCGAACAGAAATACCCAAATACACCGGCCATTGTAACGAAAGAGGAAAGGTACCTTACCTTGAGGGTCGATAGAGTTAAGCCCGGTGGCGAAGAGGGCATCCTCCACCAACAGAGTGCTAGCTGATACCTCCGAACCATTGCGAAGGGTCATCAGATCTCTTTTCTCCCGCTCGCTCAACTCCAGGCGCGCCTCTGGATCCTTCATATAACTCGCCCATCCCCTCGAAAAATCTGAACCGATATTCCCTTCGGCAATAAAAAATCGGGGCTTCCACTCCTTTATCGAAGATGGATTGTCGGTAATCATCTTGAATGACTCCCCCGGAACTCTATAAAGTCAGCAGATTCTATCGAAATCCTCCAGGGTGGTCTCTGAGGCAACATTATTTGGGCCCTTCATATTGACGAATAAGGAATAGAACACAAACAAACGAATAGAGGCTTAGGAAAGAAGGAAAAATCTCTATGGCAGGGACAAAGGGGTGTTGCAGAAGGAGCGCCGCCCCAACCCTCTGTAAATAAGCGCTTCAGAAAGAAAGCCCTAGATGCCAAAAACCCCGATACGAGTGCCAGAAATAAAGGAGTCCCGCCACGTGGAACTTCTGCTATCGCGACTTGTTAGAAACGATGCGTTTCCTCCTCGAGCTGTGGCGAAAAATGATGACGAATAGTGGCCCATCATTTACGAGATTATCATTGCCCGCCTTTTTGAATCCCCAAATAAGATTGCTCCGAAATTCTACTCCCTATATCCGAACTTACACTCCGGACTAGGGAGTGAGGGGGCATGTGATGAGGGGTAAAATTATCATTGCATTATTGATTGCCCACATCGACGATTGGGTCGTGCCCAATCCAAACACCCTGCTAGCCAGCTGGCATAACATCCAAGCGATGAAGCCAAATCACCTCTGACAAAGTAGGGTCGCCCGACAACCGAACCATCCTCATACTTCGGCCATCCGAGCTGAGCCATTCCTCGATAACTCGAGCTATCCTCATACTTCGGCCATCTGAGCCGAGCCATTCATCGGTAACCTGAGCTATCTTCATGCCTTGGCCATTCGAGCCGATCCATTCTATACCTCGAAAAATCAGGTTATTTCTCATCCAGACCGAACCACGGCATTCAAAATGTCTCTGCGGAATCCAGCGCAGGAGAGTTCGAATCCACTTTAACTGAATAAGATTCCAAACGGCGAATTATGCCCAGAAGTGGCCTAGTAGGACCTGCAAGAGTGGCCTAGGTCTGAGTGATCATTGAACCTCAAGGCATCAACCAGCTCTCCCAGCCGTCGATCCTCTAACTGATAAGATATGGATCCTATTGGCCTCATAACAAACTTGATTCGAATCCTAACAGTTTCAGACCCATCCAGGGCACGTCCAAGGAATCAGGTGATCACCTATAAATACCATAGCACTCCAACCTCTCAGGTATGCACGCAAACTCTAAGGCAACCTCTTGCATATTCATTCACCCACTGAATCTCATACTCCATTAGAATTCTCATAAGAGTCCCGAGGAACATTTTTCTGTGAGTCTTCTCCTTACATCTGCTTGCTGTGAATCTTCATTGACTTGGGCATCGGAGGGTCCTCCGCAGATGGTAACTCTCATAGCATCCTTTGCGTATGGACTATTTTGTAAGTTTCACTCCGAGACAATAAGATTGATGTTCGAATCAGAAGCCAAAAGTGCATTCGAGTCGAAGAAATATATATATATATATATATATATATATATATATATATATATATATATATATATATATATATAATGAGATTTACGTGATGCGATCCTAATGTCCTGCTCTGAATAATTTAATGCAATGCTTGGGAAAGCATCTGAACCCAACTCTTAAAAGAGAAGATATTAATGTGGGGGAGCTGCATTCACACACTCTCTGGAATCCAAAGCAGCTCCTGATTTTTTTTGGCGGGTCCCACGTGGAAGGCCTGCGTTATCAAAAACAACGCCAACGTGATTCGCGCAAGGAAGGAGACGTAAAGAATGATGTCTCCATCGTCACCGCGTCCACGTGGCATGATTTCACTCGTTCAAAACCATGTCAGTACCTGACGATGCCACCGGCGCCAAACGAGTTTACTCGCACGTGGTCCCCACGTGTCACCGAGAGGGTTTGTCGCCGGGTGACAACGGTGGGTGTACCAACTGCTGCCTTTAGTTCGTTTGTTGTTTTGCTCGCGGGTACAGAATTAGTCAGTTTATTGTTGCTGACGTGGACCACCTTAGCCGTACACTCCGTGCTGTCCCGAACTTCCGTCGAGGCGTCATCCAGCGCCTCCCATCTCGCGTTTGCGCGAATCTCGAGTGAGAGCTCGTCCATACAAAGTGTCGCGGTGTGGGAGCCAAACACCCAACTCGAGTCAAAGCCTTTGGATAAAGGATGCAGGTGTCCCGTCTCCAATACGGAGATTTTTATTATTTATATATATAAAGAAAAACTTTTGGTCCTCAAACTTTGTTTGAACATTCATTTGGGTTCTTAAACTTTAGAAAGCGTTTATTACGCTGAATTAGAAGGTGATAAATTTTGTTAATTCTTTTTCATATTTATTATCTATAAAAATAGAATAAAATTTACTTCATGTAATCGTTAATCCTATTAGAAAAGAAAAGTTTATTGTATTAAAGCAAACGTTCTTATATGTATCTTATCTAATTTTTATTTTATTTTATTTTATTTTTACTTTGTTTATGCCTACTATTTCATATAAAGTTATAACCGTTAAATTAGAGAATATATCTATAATTTTATTCAATCCTCTTTCATACTAAATATGGAGGATAATTTTATAATATCTAATTTATTATCCTATTTTACATTAAATATAAAATAATATAATTTTTATTATATTTATTTTTTTTTATAAAAAAAAAATCCTATTCCCTGTGCACCAAACATAGCATCGGGCGTTACAATCTAATCCGCCATAATTTAATTATTATGTTTTCAATGTGTCATTATATAGAATTTATTAAATTTGTTGAATGAGGTGTCATTATGTTTATTTATGTCAAGATAATATATTGATTATTTTATTAATTTTAATTTCTTTGAAAGTTATTAGAAATGCAACATTAACAAGGTTTATTTTAAGAAATAAAATAAATTTGAGTGAATGTTTTAAGGTCAAAAGCTTATTTTAACTTTTTTTTTTTTTTAAAAGAAATTTAAGTGAGGTGGGACTAACTTAAAAGTCGGTCCATTGGTCTGCCACGCTTAGCTGAGGCGTGGAATGGTGGTGGCGACACATGGTGTGATTGTGATTAATTAGCTGCCACATGGGTCATGCCCAACGGGGACGGACGAACCAAGAGCAAGTTGTGGGGATGCAGGCACCTGCGGTGAGCTCACTCTCCACCGTAGTAGCATAATCAATTCGTGTGAAATTAACCCACCACCGGTTAAGTACTAATAAAGGTTGCAGTGACGAAATAAAAACAAAAAGAAATTGTGCAACATATTACAATGTTAAAATCAACGAACATAGCTCGCTTTTAGTTCAAGCACACTCCTTTTGTATTGCTAAAATATAATACATAAATTAATATAATTTATATATTATATTTTAAATAACGATGACCGATGAAATCATACTCATTGATCAATATCTATCGTCATGAATAGGCTAAGTGCATTATCCGGCATTGTTGCAATCTAATCCCACATATTCTATCTATTCTGGATAAATACTCTCTGTGTTCAGTGTACGAGGGAGCAGCCGGAGGCGGTGAAGGACCGCCTAAACTTAGAGGTGGTGAGTGCACTCCCGCTAAGCGCAAACGGCCACCCCTCTCCCCTATTTTATTTTTATTTTTAATTTATTTTGGAGGACTTCTTCGGTACCTCTTCTCCTGGATTCGACCGCATCGATCGACGCTTCTCTCTCCCCCTCTATCAGAGTTCCTTCTCTCTCTCTCTCTCTCTCTCTCGGCTCTGAAGAAATGCTCCAGATTTCCAAGGTACGCCCAACAAAGATTTATTGGTCCTTTTGATCTTTTATCGGAATGGATTCTCCTTGTTTTCGAAGATTGCCAAGAATTTCGCATCAAAGTCCGATCTTTATTGCGCTCTCTCTCTCTCTCTCTCTCTCCTCTGTTCTCCGTCCCCCCTCTTTTTTTGTCTCTGTGTCGTTTGGATTGTTATTGATGCATATACCGATGTTTTAGATCGTTCTTTTCAGTTTTTCTCCAAATGGGTTTTCGTTTTCCTCGTTGACTGAAGAATTTTGTATCAAAATTCCATCTTTATTGATCTGTCCCTTTTATTTTTGTTCCCTTTTCTTCTGTTATTGTTGTTAATAAAATACAAATTTTTTAGATCCTTCCCGATCGGTTTATTTATTTATTTTTTGCGCAGATGGATTGTCGTTTTTCTTAAATGTGATGAAGAATTTCTATCAAATTTTGTTCTTCGTTGTTCTCTCCTCTGTTTTCAGTGGTTGGTATAATGTTATTATTTGCCTTTTTTTTAAGGTTTTTTTTAATTTTCTTCTGCAAGATTTTTTTGTACGGATGACCATTTGGGCAACCAATTCTGTCCTCTTGTTCATGCTTCTCACCAAGGGAAAAGGCCTCTGCGCAATCTTTTCCCCCCCAAAAGTAGACTTTTTTTTTTTTTGCTCCTCCTCGGTGAAAAATTTTCCCCTGCTTACTCTTTTTCAGTACATTGCTGTTTCTTTTTCTTTTAAAATCTTTCTCTTTATTTTGTGTAGCAGTTCTCACTTCTCAGTTGAATGTGAGGTCATAGACATGGTCTCAGCTTTTCTATACTATGATATAAAAAGCTCTGCATCCCTTTGTGAAAAGTAGACTCTGAAGCCATGATTTCTCCAGTCCTTGTCTCTCATGCCTGCAAAGGCCTGACGCCACTCCACTAGATTCCTCTCTCTCTCTCTCTCTCTCTCTCTCTCTTCTTGTTTTTTTATGAGCTTCTCTGCTAGAGTTTTATCAAAATTTGTTTGTCCTTGGTGCATTTTATTATCCTCTTATCTGTTCTACTACCATTAAAAGATTCAATATTTTTCTCGTTCTTTTTTTTTTTTTTTTGTCCCCTATGTTCTGCTACCATTGAAAGATTCAATATTTCTCTCATTTCCCCTGAAAATCTTGATTTGATTAGTAACTGCAGGACTGGTTTTGAACCAACCTAAGGAGAAGAGTAGAAGTGGGAAATGATGGAGGGGGACACCTTCTCAGGCCCTGGCAATGGAGCTCAAGTTGACAACAAGGTCCTCCAAACCTTCCAGAAGAGCTTTGTCCAGGTCCAGAGCATCCTCGATCAGAACAGGCTATTGATCAATGAGATCAACCAGAACCATGAGTCCAAGATCCCCGACAACCTCAGCCGGAATGTTGGCCTGATCCGAGATCTAAACAACAACATCCGGCGAGTCGTCGACCTTACTCCGACCTCTCCTTCTCCTTTACCAAGTCCATGGAGGCATTGTCCGAGGGGGACTCGGATGGGAAGACCGGTCACAAGCGAAATAGGCCTGGCTAGAGAGATATAACAAGCCAAAGCTTTCGTCCCTTGAATCCTTTCACTGCAGCGAGGAACTTCATAGACTCGGAGAGAGAGAAAGCCTACTCTTCGCAATAACAGGTGATCACTTGCCTTATAATCTGCCATGTTGTAAGCCAATGTAACAAAACCTTTTCTCTATGCCATTGATATGAAGCTCTCTGCCAACCTTACAGACCAGTATGTCGTTCTTCTGTCTACTTTTGATTCTGTTCTTATGGGCATATCTTTTGCCATGGAATCAGAGTCTTTTTAGCTTAACTTAAAAAAAAAAAAAAAAAAAAGATGAACGACTTTTTTGACCTTTTGTATGAGATGAATGCCTGCCAAGCTTAATGGGCTGTAATGCTTCGAGACATCAGCGAGCGAGCAAGCAACTTTGGATTATTTTTTTGAGTTTATAGTCATATACCAAAAGGTTAAAATGCTCTGTAATTTCAAATGGGAGTGGGTGAGCTTTTTGACCCCTGTTTCGTTTAGTGCCTTGAATGCTCTCTTTTGGTTGGAGGTAGAAACATGTGGAATGTGGGATAAGGGATTGGGAGCATGGGAAAGCTAAAATAAAGCACTGTAACATTACAGCCAGACAGGTGTCCACGAACAGCGACGCCCAAGAACAGGACAGGGGCCTCGGAGGTACCTTTGGAGGGTGGAAGCAACAGCAACGCTCATCTTTTTCTACTTAGGTTCTTTTGTTCTCTCCTATGCGTGCGATAAATGCCACAACGGAACTGGCTTCTCTCTAGGAATGGATTCCACCACCCTTTTTCTCAATGTTGATTGCTCTGTTTTCTCTGGGTGGACCTACCAACCACTGTTTGCTTTCCAATCAGAGATTGATTTAGTGCACAAGTGAGGGAAGACTCGAATTTGATTGGTTTTGAGGAAGACTCAAATGCATCATCATCCATCAAGTGGGCTAAGAAAAAAAAAAAAGGCAGGAATTCATCTTGGAAAATTGGAATACTTCAAATAGAGTTCATGTTTGCCAAGATTATACATTTTTTTAATGCATGACTCTAGGGAGCACATCTATCTATGGAATTCAAACCTTTATAGCTTTGAAATAATGATGAAATAATGGACCATATCAATTAAATCCAATTTTTTTATTTATTTTTATTTTTTCAACATAGGAGTAGATTATGAATCCATCCTGTCACCGTACTAAATGCTCATCCAACCCTTTCTGAAGCTTTGAAAATGAAAAAAAAGAAAAAAGAAAAAGAAAAGAAAAGCATCTTTCACACGAGGTTGTGCAAGTAAATTATGGTTTAGCTCATGCTTTAAATAGTTATGAAACCTGGAATAAATCTTTTGCCTGCCAAACAGTATCTTAGAACATAATATAAGATATACCAGTCAAGAAATATGGTTATTACAAGAGAGATATCATAAACTATTTTTTATTATAAAAACATCTTTCATATCAATTGTTGAATGTTTTTGGATAAAAATTAATATTTAAAAGTTATCTTAACAGAACTTTTTGCTATTCAGAAGTGGAGCCATAACCATTATATAACTATTTGTAAGCATAACTTTTAAAAAAATTTTTTTTTTGTTCGCAAATCAAATGCATCCTATGCCTTTTGAAATTGTTGCCGTCGGGATCCGTCCTCCAACTCGGACGCGATCGGTCCCCTGATCGGGCTTCTCTTGGGCGGACATGCACAGAAGTCCTCACGCGAGAGGCGTTGGGGATGGCCCTCCGCGGAAGACCCTCCAACGCTCAAGTGATCTCTTTGGGGAGTCCCTCCAGAGGTGGCCAATCGGGAGCTCTAGGGGAGCGCCGATGAGCAGTGAAGGAGAGAGAGAGAGTGGGCTGTGCGCGCGTACCTGAGAGAATCTGAAGTGTCATATTTATAGGCAATCACCTGAATCTTGAGCGCCTTCTGGAGGGTTCGAAGGTTGTTGGGATACGAAAATGATTCGAATCAGGTTATTGTGAGGCCGGTGAGATCCGTATCTTGTTTATTGAAGGATCGATGGCTGGGAGAGCTCTTTGACGGCCTCAGATTCGATGAGCGTGTAGGTTCTAGGCTGTTATTGTAGATCCTAGACCACTTTGATATGATCCTTTGTTTGGGATCCTGTTATGCTAGACATGGGCTCTCCCGTGTTCGGTTCCATGGAGATGCATGTCGAGCCATGGATGGCTCGGAGAAACCGAGCTATGGTCGCTCGGGGAAAATGAGCTATGAATGGCTCGGAGAAATCGAGCTATGGGTCGCTCGGGAGAAGCCGAGCTATGAATGGCTCGGGGAAGCCGAGCTATGGGTTGCTCGGGAGAACCGAGCTATGAATGGCTCGGGGAAGCCGAGCTATGGATGGCTCGGGGAAGCTGAGTTATGGGTTGCTCGGGAGAACCGAGTTATGGATGGCTCGGGAAAGCCGAGCCACGGGTGGCTCGAGAGAACCGAGCTACGGGTGGCTCGGGGGAACCGAGCTACGGGTTGCTCGGGAGGAACTGAGCTATGGGTTGCTCGGAGGAACCGAGCTATGGGTGACTCGACCCGTTGGACCATATTAGTTAGCTCGTTCTTTATGGGCATAATGTAGCGGAGGGATGAGACTGATCGTAGTCCCTTCGCACGATTATCAATGCAATGATGATTTTACCCCTCAATAGAAATACTGAGTAAAGAAGGGCTGGGGTAATGACCTCCTACTGATGTCACATGCTGCCCACTTTTGTCTCTCTGCTCAACAACCCCATTCCATCAGGCAGTATATAGATAGGTTGTTCAGTGGTCCAAATAGATCCATATTCATCATTTTATGATCACTCCGTAGCATCCGCTGCATTCTTTCATTCCAGTCAATTGCCGGGCCCCTTTGTTTCCTTCCAATCTTGCAACTAGAAACAGTCCTGCATGTCACTTGCCCTTCCAAAAAAACAAAAAAATAAGGTGGTCTTTTTTATTTCTGAATTCATTCAGCTAATTTCTGTTCTATAAGCTTCAAGGTTAATTTTCCAGTCTTATATTTCTTTCTTGAGCAGCAATCTATTGACACTCAAAGAGAATGCTTTGGATTTCTTAAATGGTCTCTTTTGCATGATTCAAGGTCTTGAAAGCACTTGTTCTGCAATGATCTAGACAAGTGCCAGACTTGTTCTCCAAGAAACTTGAAGTTTTGAATCACCAAAAGTTGCTTCATAAGATATTCTGGCTGTGAAGTCACCTCAGACGCAGATATGAGGATTTCTCTTCCTAACAGTATTAATTATGTCAGATTGGACTGATCAAATTTGAACCAATCCTTTGTCAATCTTGACCTTGTGAACTTGACCGTAAACTTGGACCAACTTGATATGAATGGTTTACCATACTGTGAAATTGATTCTGCTGAACTTGTCCTAGATAGAAGAAGGAATGAAACCCTTCTTTTTTTTAATGAGGAATAATTTATAATTCAGGTTGAGGCTTTAAATGAGCCAAGTGGAGTTTCAGAGTCTCCTTGCTTGGGGCGGTTATACCATGAATAAAGCTTAGCCACATGCCTTCAAGCTTGCTTGTGTTTGAGTTTGGCTCATTAATCACCTGTTATCAAATGGTCTTCAATGAGTCTGTGGTCAAGTAATAAAGCTGTACATGGACTGCTTGGTTCTTTTGAAGCACCGACAACAACTAGCATATCCCTGTTAAAATGTTTTGAAAAGTTCTTAGGCAATGAAGAGATTTAAAGATGACACAAATCTTGGGAGCTACAGTTTATCTGGTGCAAGTAAGCTGAAAACTCAATTATTTGATATTGATGTGAGGGGGAAAGTGTTTGCAGAAAAGAAAAATCCATGTAATTTCTCGCATATGACTTAAGAAATGTCAAGATATTTTTGATGTTATTCAACAATTATCAGCTAATCAAGCAAACGACCTTGTACCTAAAAAATGAGCTGTGGTCCCTGGAATTTAGATAGTTAGCCATTAATAGTCAAACCAATAAAGAGATCTTGCAAGTTGTTTTCCTGGGGTGGGGGTGGATTACCGGTTCCCATTCTTGCTATATAACTTTGAGGACTTCAAAATCACATATGCTAATCTGCAAGTTATAATCTATCATGAGTCTGTGAGACCTTTTTGCCATGGAATTCATGTCTCTTTTTTTCTTATTTATGTCAGAGTCATATTAGAGGTATGAAATGATTAAATGAACCCTCTAGCAGCCTTTAATAGAGTTTCACCATAAAAATGGATTAAAAATTATGGATAATTATCCACCACCACGGAATAACTCACCCCACTCACATTGATCACCATGGAAGGAAGAAGGGTGTTATGGCCTTTCTATCAAAGGAGACAGCTTGCTAACTAATAAAAGGAAATCTTAAAAGAAATAAAATAAAGTCAAGCATTTGGATTAGAAAACCAAGAATCAATACCAGGTCATTAGCTATGTGAATAGAAGTGGTTAGAAGAACATTATGTCATTACTAATTAATTTAATCCTTAATGCCTTTTTTAAAGGAAACAATAGAACCCAAGCATCAGTTGAATAAGATATTGATCCAAGTCAAGCTTGGCCTAGCCAATGGGTGTCTTGAGTCTTCTCCCATATTGGAGAATCTGATGCTACACAGATCACATCATGCTAATAGCATGAGTCCAAATTTCTCTCTCTCTATCTATCTATATATCTCTATCTCTGTCTCTATCTATCCACACTATGGACTTCAACCTGAAAGCATTGGTTCACTGCTTTATACTATCAAAGGATCAAAACTAATAAAAAATCTCTATATGATTTTGTTTATCATATCTAGTTCAGTAAATCAAATAAATCCAATGGCATTTGCTACTTGGAGCTATATTTTTTTTTGTCCTTCATTGGTTGAACTTCTGATTTTTCCTCTACCTCTTTATACTTGGCAGACTTCAGACTGACTTTTAGATCCCCTAGTTTAATCACCCTTAATCGCATAGATTCCCCAACCATAGCTAAGGAAGGAATTTTGATGATGTTCTCCAGTTTCTAAGTGAAGTACTCCATTTGTTTTACATTAGCCTGATAATCCAAAATGCATATATAAAAATGATCTTATTAGCATTAAGCCTGAGTAATCAATTTCAAAGATTTTGAAGTTTTACCTCATCTAAAAATCAAGTTGATCAAGAACTACAGTAAGAATGAAAGTGCTTTTTTGCTAAAATAAAAATGAATGTGTTTTCATGAATTTGGTTTTTGTACTGGAATAAGAGGCACACAGTTGACACTTAAAATTTATAACAATATAAATGGGGTTCTCACAAGTTAACTAAAATCATGGTCACTTGTAATTAAAATATATGTCCAATTTGAGAAGCCTGATAGATATTACTAACTAATTAAGGTCAAACTAATGCTCTCTCCATCACTCACTATAATTTTTTTCTAAGTGAATCAAACTATGTGAAGAAAAATTAGATGGTATCCAACTATGTTAGGGTGGAAAGCTAGTTAGTTGATCAAATCATTCTAGGTGATTCATCTGGTGCAAAGGTCATACCTAAACCCATCCATTTACAATTGGATTGATGTTGGATTGACTCAATTACAAAAAAGTTTCACCCAAATCTATTTTTGTTCGTTGGGTGTGTGCAAGTTAGTGGGTCCAGCTAGATTTCCCTAACCCTACCTACAGAAATAAATGGTTGGAGGAATGTGTAATGATAGGTACCAACAAAGATGGACCACAAGGTGTCATTCATGGACCCAGCCATAAAAGCAGCAGACAAGAGGGAAGTCTGTCAGCATAATCTCTGGTCCAAAAGCTAACAAACGACATGCATTGCTTCAATTAGTTGTGGGCTTGTGTTATGACAGTACCAACTTATCAAAAACCTATTATTAAAGTTGTCTAAGATAAGTTGGAGTCATGCAATGGCATCATTAGGTTTTTATCATTTGTGTCAATAGGGCTGTGTTGTCCTCTTCAGGACTAAGACATTTGCACATATCTTTTGTGTATATCAGTTATCATTGTTGTAGCCTTGGCAAATTATAATGATGAATTTGAATTGGAGAGGGACCACTTAGCCTGCCAGGATTAGATTTTTGTTGGATCCAATCTCGTAGCCTCTCTTACCTCATGCTGCAAAAATGATAGGTCTTGGCCAGACTCAGAGGATTTGGTCACCATCTGGCCCAACTTCGACATAATTATGACAATCTGACTTGGCCAACATCCAGTCCAACTTGGATATCTGAGCTTGGATTCAACCCATAATTCTCATTGTGACCCATACCCAACAATGTTCATCAAAGAATATATTTGGTTTGATTTAGGTAATGGTAGATCGAATTTGTTAGACTTAGGTAACATAAAGTCTTTTACACACCAATCCATTCCCACTGTGCATTGGATTAAAAGTCCAATACTGTCTCCAAGATACTGTTAGCTCAATCCAAAGGAGTGCCTGCACCAAAAACATCCCAAGAGCAAATACCAAACAACAAGAGGTTGTTTTGAACAGAGTCAGTTTACATGAGCCTAAAATCCTACTAAGAGGTTGGAATGGTCTAGATGAGAGTCCAACAAGAGCTTATTTCGAATAATGTTCACATCAAGCCCATCACTGCATAGAACCTATTAGCAGTATTAAGATTGCATTAGCAAAAAATTAGAGTCCCAAAAGAAGAAAAAAAAAAAAGAAGAAAGGTTTTCAGTCTGTTAGTTCATGTGGTTCTAGCTTCCATCAACCATATATATATAATATATGAATTAAGAACTATGGTCAACAAACTTATTAACCAGCTTTTATGGACTTTAGGGCAGCAAACTTATTAGTTTTTCTTAAATACAAGTCCATACTAATAGGTTTTTCGGTCCATTAAAATTGGACAAAATTTGGGCATCATTTACCTTGAATACTGATCTTAGGTAATTCTGAAGTATGGGAATGAGAACTAAGAATGTAACTCGCAAAGCTACTCTCTTCTTCTCAAGTATGAGAATGAGAACCGATAATTCTAATGATCTTAAAGATCAGAAATCTGATGTCCAGTGCATGCAAGTCTCCCACTGTTAGCTGTAAACAAGATCAAAAGAGAGGAGAAGATGGTGGGAAAGGAAAAGAGAAGAAAAGTTGGAGAGCTTGCTGAAATTTTCTGTAGACATTTCTCTCTGTTTTTGGGCTTGAATGGGCTTGCACACACCGCAGGACACCAACACCGAGGTATGGGCAAATGGCCTACGGAAAAGTCTTTGTACATCACTCCTGGTGCAGCATGATCAGCATCGGATGCAATGATTCATCCGCGCGTGGGTCCATACCAAAGGGCTGCCCATGGATCCCGCATTGCTGATGCACGGGTTTGCGCATGGGTGAATCACTGCGTCCGTTGCAGGCCATGCTGCACCGGGGCGGCATACCAAGACTTTTCCAATGTCTCAGTCAAACTTGTTTAGAGGAGCAGAACAGACCCAAGGAGACCCAGACTCGACCTGGACCAGCCATTAGAGCCCAGTCCAATTTGCACTAAATCCGAACCAATTTCAGGTTCAAATAGGCTCAATTGTGAACAAGAAAATATGAGCTCAGGCTTTAGTCTGGCAAATATAGTACACATATTTTGTAAACTTGTAAAATTGACGCATCAAACAAGCAGCAGGCTATCTGGCAAATATTCTGAATTTTAGCTTGAGGGAGTTAATTTTGGAAGAGTTTAAATCGGTCTTGTAATCACAACATAAAAATAAAAATAAATGAAAACTTTATTTTGAAACGTAATTTAGTTAAATTATACTAAAACTAGATTATGACTTCTCTAAATACTTGAACCCGCCTAACAGAAGTTACATGGAAGGGTCCCCTGTTAACTCCCTTAAATTTGGCACTGGCCTATGCTATGATTTATATGATGTAACCTGATGCAAGTAAGGAATCTTATGGGAATTAGTATAGCGAACAAGCAAACTAAAGTAAAGAAATTAAACAAGAAGCAAGAATATTAAAACATCTAAAGATATGAACATTAACTCTCTTTAATGGTCTCATATTTTCAATAACCACCAATTAAAACATCTCCCCAGTTTCTGACTAATTTAAGTGGAATCATCCATGAGAACAAAATCAGTGTTTTCTAGAAGCAGGTCTCAAGTAAAAAAAAAAAAGTATCATTTTGCTAGTTAATGAGTTTAGATTATTTATTTTAGATTTTTGTCAAATACAACCTTAATATGTAATTATATTAGAGATATTAGAACAAATTGAATGATCCAAATCATTAATATAGCAACTCTTTCATTGGAATCAAGATCTAATCATTTATTGAGCTGAAAATATATACACACGCCAATTAATATACTTATTTACAACATTTTAGATGGACAAGATTGGTAGTGTGTGCTAAACTAGAAATGACTAGCATTCATAGGTTGTTTTTGGAGCAAATTAATGCCAGTGACGGCAAATACGATGCCGGGTCTAGTTGCAAAAATTACTCAACTTTAAAGCAATCCCGGCATTCTGCTTGCCGGGTGTGGTTAAATTTAACGGTAGAATAGTTGAGTAATTTTTGCATTCCATAGGGTTGTATATACAAATATGCTTTCATTACTTGTCGAAGTGTCAACTGGTACGGCAACTTTGCATATTAGCCCCTATATATTTATTATTATATAGAACTGCTTTCGATAAGCTATTTCACATAATCTCGGCAGATGCTATGCACGTGATCTTTCGGGCCCTCGTGTTAAAAGAGTGTCGATAAAAATTCTAGGGTTGCGAGATAGGGCTTTAGAGGAAGCGAAGCCGGAGAAAGAAACGGCGGCCGATCTACTCTGCTCCTTCTCTCTCTCTCTCTCCCTTCCTTGATCGGAAATCATGGCGACTCAGATGAGCAAGAAGCGAAAGGTTCGCCCTTTCTCGGATCGAATCCTTTCGCCTCGCTCTGGAAATATCGGATTACTCATTTTTTTTTGGGATTTTTTCTTGTTATAGTTCGTGGCGGATGGAGTCTTCTTCGCGGAGTTGAACGAGGTGCTCACCAGAGAGCTTGCGGAGGATGGATACTCTGGCGTCGAAGTTAGGGTTACCCCCATGAGAACCGAGATCATCATCAGGGCTACTCGGACCCAGAACGTACTTGGTATTCTCTTTTCTGTTCGTTTTCTGTTGATTTGGATTCTTTTGAGCACGAATCTTGGGTTCCCGGTTGGTAATTAGGGTTTTGGTTTGGGGTTTAGGTGAGAAGGGGAGAAGGATTAGGGAATTGACTTCGGTGGTGCAGAAAAGATTCAACTTTCCGGAGAACAGCGTTGAGCTGTATGCCGAGAAGGTTAACAATCGGGGGCTCTGTGCTATTGCGCAGGCTGAGTCCCTTCGGTACAAGCTTCTTGGAGGCCTCGCTGTTCGGAGGTTTGTAGGTCTTTTAACTTAATGCCCGTTCTTCTTGTTCACTTTTTAACTAAATGATTTAGAAAAGGCGTGTATCTTCTAGGTTTGTAGCTCTACGATTCTTTGCAGTGCTCTGCTTGTGGATGTATTGGAGTTTGCTTGAAGTTGAAATTTTGTTAATGGTTGTCATCTTCACAGCAGATCGGTTCCTCCTGCCGAATCTGTGTCTGAGGATGACTACATTTTTTGTTGCTCTTCGAAGTGCTTTTGTGCAAGGAATACGTTCTCGTAATTCTGTTGCTTAGTGCTTTGAAGGGAAATTTATCCAAAGGTCCAATGATATGCTATTGTGAGGATATTTAATGAAAACCTACATCATTTGTCCAAAGAAAGACCTGATGAAATGTAGTGAAATTTATACCACAAAAAAGGTGTTGCTGTGTTGCTGCTTGTATTGTTTGATTATCATAAGTAAGAATTGATCTCTATTCTTGGTCTATTTTTAAGAAAAAAAAAGGAAGATTGGAACTGCTAATGTTGGCATTATTGTTATTGTTGGAAGTTTGAATTGAGAATTCAATTTTTGAACGCTAAAATTAGGATTAGGAATCTGAAACTTAACTGTAATAATGAATTGGGAATTTGCAGTCCTGATTTTGTTGAAATTAAGAGTTTTAAAACCTGTAAAAAGAAAAGAAAAATAAGTATGCCTTTTGTTTTAGATGACCCCAGGGAAGTCAAACTCCTAATCTGTCTCTAGTGTGGCAACCTATTTTGCTTTTACAGTTCTACTGAGCTAACATGGTGATGTCAGATATCCATTTGGTTACGGTAATTCAAAGTTTATTCAAAATAATAGTAATAATAATATATTGTTAAGCGACAAAAGGATCTTTCAGGTGTGGATCTGAAGCATAATGACACCATGAATTGAATTAGTTTTAGAAAACCTGTAGGTGTGTATGCTACCCAGCCAATTGTACAAGAAATTATCTGCTTGTAAAAGTATAAATACAATTTTCTTGCATGATCATGAGGATGTCTAAGTGTCTGACAGGTTAGAATTCATTAAAGATTCTAGTTGCCTTCATGTTGCTCTTTTTTTTTTTGCTTATATGTTAATTCATTAAAGTTCTGCTCATATATTTTCAGATTTGCAACGAAATCTCTTTTTCATCATTTATTTTGTATGATGTCCAATACTCCTCATTTTTTGGAAATCCTCATGTCTCATTTTATAATTGTTGTTTCCATTTTTGTCACAACCATGAATTTGATTTTTTCATCTGTATGCATTCCTCTGCTATGTATTTCTTTTGATATTTAACTTTCATTTTATGAAGTTCCGTCAGTTTTTCTCATCCTTTTCGTTGTTTGTGGTTTCGTCATCTAAAAAGCAAATAGTTTACTCAGTACCGGCTTTGTGTCGGAAGATGACCATATCAAAGTTGCCATGCATACTAACAATGCTAGCTTCATGGAATAAAACTTACTAGCTTTCATGTAATAAGTCTGTTGTCGCAACAAGTTTAATGGTATCTCCAATTCTTCCCATTTCTTAAATTTGTCCTATTTACATTATTTTTTTCCTTCACATTTTTTCCTTCTTTTTTCCAGTTTTCCGAAGGATTACACATGGATTAGTCTTCTTAGTTGGATTTAAGTCCAAATCCTATCAGTGAAAACTACATGCTGGGCTAGTTAAGTTTGCTAAATGTTAGTCATAACCTACAATGTAAAGTGGCTGACAAATCAAAGGCATGTTTTGGAAATCTCTTATCGATACTGGACACCATAATCCATAATAATCGTGTTTGTCTTGATCATGTAATCTGTATTAACTTAATGCTTTAAATGGTATTGAGAATTTAACAGTAGGGTTAGACTATTTTGTCTCTGATCTCCTTTTTGGTATCAGGGCATGCTATGGTGTTCTGAGGTTTGTCATGGAGAGTGGTGCCAAGGGATGCGAGGTATGTGACTTTTGGAAATGATTTTGCTTCTATCATGAAGTCCTTGGTATTAATGCTCATGATTTTCTAGGTGATTGTAAGCGGAAAGCTGAGAGCACAACGTGCTAAATCCATGAAGTTCAAGGATGGATATATGATTTCTTCTGGTCAGCCTGTTAATGAATACATTGACTCGGCAGTGAGACATGTTCTTCTGAGACAGGTTAGCTTCTCATCTAAAAACTGTTTCTCAGCCCTGTAATTATCGGTTTAAGATTTCTTTGAACTGCCCTTTCCCTAACACTCTGAGACATATTCAGACAGGTTGCCTTCTCATCTATGAACTTTTTTAGCCCTGTAATTATTGGTGAAAGATTTCTTTGTTTTAGTAGCCCTTTATCCTAACATTGTAGTGGTCATACTAAAGATTAATGATTATCCCTGGCTTTTGTCACCACCCAGCTGAAAAGTGTTGAATCGAGTTGTGTTATTCCACCTGGCAACCGAACAAAAGGTTGCCATAATCCTAATTGAGGATTGGTTAATGTTGTTTTGAGTCTTTGACTCCTGACTTAGACTTTCCTAACCTTTTTCCCATTCTCTTAGATGTGGTAGTTATAGGTTGTTTTGTGGTGGGTCGTGGGCCTGGTGGCTATAGACTTTTGTGTCTTCTTACCAAGAGACGGACATTGTGGTATTGCCAGCATGTATGATCGTCTTGCACTATATAAACGTAACATTGGGGCTGTTACGTTTATTTTACTTCTGATAATATTAATACTAACGTGCCCTCACCCACCTGCAGCTATCTACTATATCAAACACATTTTAGCGTGTTCACCCATGGACCAATGATTTTGAGACTCAGGTTTGTCCTGTGCCTATATTTGAGATCAGAAAGTTATGCTGATTCACGTAAGGGTTCTTTTTCAATGGATGCACTCCCTTCCAGCATTGAAGCATGCGTGTTTTTTGTGTGCTCATTCCGGTACCTCTGTTCTACTCTTAGCACCTGGTTGTTGCTTTGTTGCCGCATCCTCTGTTTATGGATTGTGCTGTCACTTAATATCTGCTTCCTTGCTCTTTAATGTTAGAGGAATAATTGAGTGATTATTTAGATTAAGGAGAACGTTTTATTAAGTTGTTTACGTATGTATCTAGCATATAAGATCCTTTGGCTTTCTTTCGTTAGGGTGTTCTTGGGATCAAGGTCAAGATTATGCTGGATTGGGATCCAAAGGGCAAGCAGGGCCCCACGACACCACTGCCAGACCTGTCACCATTCACACTCCAAAGGATGAGGATGAGTACTTGAGGCCACCCGTAATTGTGCCTGCAGAAATGGATGTCCCAGTGGCTATGTGAGCATGGAGGGTGTTTAACTAGTCTAAATATTGTTCTCTTTTTGTTGATGTTTTTGAAGAGGAGTTTGCATATCCCGTCAAACAGTGAGGTATAATTTCTTTTATATGTAGTGAAGTGAAGGATGTGCTTGTTTTATCCAAACTTGAACCAAGACACTTTTCTTTATCTTTGTGCAATTTGGTCAGGATTATGTGATTTATCCAGTGCCTATCTGATAACGAACTCTGCCCATTGCCATCAGCTGAATTATCTTGGTAGATTAATGAAAAATGATCATGCTTGTGTTGTCAAATCATTCTGCGTTTGGAAAAGTCAAGTTCTAGAGTTAAAAGGGCTGGAGCTTGAAAATTTTGGTTTGTCATTTTTTATAACGTGTCTCGATCTCGAAAACTAAAATCGAAAAGCTAAGAAAGTTCTTGGAGTCAAAGTAGTGCTAATTCGGCCATTTATTAGGATCATTACAAAATCGAGGGATGAAATAAATCACCTCTTTTAAAATTACAGTGGTCTATAGTGCTTAATAGAGTAAACAAAGCTGAAATTTGGAACGCTCTCTCACTCTTTTCCTGTCAATTTCTTGTGTTTTTAATACTAGAAAAGCTTAAGCACAACTAAAAGTACTTAGAAGAATGTGCGATGTTGATCCATTGGATTTTCTCCTTAAATTTGATCGAAGAGAGAGATGCTTTTGCAACACAGGAATCTCACGCCAAAAAGGCGTCGCCCCTCGCTGATGCAGCATAGCTTGTGAGTCCATCTAATCTGCCATGGGTATCAAGGTGGCTTGAAGATTTATAAGATAAAAAAGGACAGATGATACGTTTTGAAGACGTGTTCAATGTCAGAGGACCGAAAGCCGTTGGCACGCGCAATCCAGTATAAAGTGGGCGGTGCCAGGCACGTACGGCACGGCCTTTAGATGTTGTGCTTTTGTGTTGTTCAACAAGATATTCTTAAATTAGGTACAAGATAGTGTATTTTATTTGCCCAGCTTCAAATTTTAATCAGTTTAAACTTAGGTTTTCTACTTAATAAAAGTAATATATTTACAATTGCTATTGTTTTTCTAATAAAATCCATACGTTCAATAAAATATAAAATTGTACGTGGTGAACTCGGGCAAACGAACCACACCCAGATTTTGTCCATAAATTATTGTCTTTCAAAACATGAATATTTGTTTTAATGTGGCATTCTTGTCTTCCCAATCATCAGTTCTTGGTGGGAGGAATTTATGTGGATGAGAGAAGGGAAACAAAAATTAAAATGGTATTTCATACCTCCAAGCTTAGGCTGCATCTAGATCTCTGCCTGAATTCAACCAGCTTAATGAACTAAATATCGATCTGGATATACCCATAGATCCTAATCCAAGCTCATTACATTCGTATCAAGCTCATTATAGGATGTCTGTTCCATGGCGTCAGTATGTAGAGCATTTTTAACTCTATATATATATATATATATACTCTTTAAGTTTCATGTCAAGATTGCTTAGACGAGGAGGATAACAGGAAGTGCCGAGAAACGACGGCACTGAAATATTGTTATGAAAGGGTGATACTACAACGGCTAGTTTAACAAAGTTCACAGGAAGAGCAAGCAAGAAAAGAAACGGATCGAAGAAGATAGATGCAATGCAAAATATATAGAACTCATTCCATAGCACTGTTGTCAGCTCCGCTTGACGGGGTCAAAGTTGGCGACGCCGATGACAGCTCCGACGAGGACGCCGAGCACGACTCCACCTGCCACAATGCTGAGCAGGAAGTTCTTCAGTGACGGCGAGATCCCCGGCTGGGCCGCCTCTGCCAATTCCGGTATCACCATGGCCGCCGCCAGCGCCGCTGCTGTCAGACCGGCCACTGCCTTCTCCTTCACCGATGAAGCCCGGATGCTGCTCCTCGCTCTCATCTTAGAACCTGCAGCCCGGGCTGGGAGCCTCAGCGGGAGGAAGAAGGTGTCGGAGCCGACCAGCGGCTTCCGGTGGCCAGCCCAAGCGAGTGGCATCGCCATGGCGGCGGCGGAAACTGATGCCATGAGGAAGAGTATTGCGGTCGCGCTCTCTCTCTCTTACGGAAGGAAATATGGACGTACGCGATCGAATTAAGCTGGGAGGAGAATGCAAATGGATGGGTGGAAGATAGTAGATAGTGGGTGAGAGGGTGAGGGACGTACGGGGTGTTCCAGAAGAAGCCAGGTCAGCGCTGCATCCTACGTGGAGGCTCGTGGTTGCTCGACGTGGAGGATAAGGTTATCTTAATAATCCTGGGGAAGGAACGGAGCCCCAGCATGCACTCAATAATATACTTATGTGGATCCAAACGTTACGTCGTTCGTATTTTGTTATGAATCTGATTTTCGTTAGCCGTCTCCTCCTCAATTTGTTTGAACTCTTTACAAACAAACGTGAGGTAATAATCCAAACTTTATATCAACGGGAAGCTTAAAAGAATTAGCAGTGATACAGCCTTGCTGAATTGTGTAGTAGGATTTAAGACTATCGAGATGGATGCTTATGGGCCAGTTGACCCCATAAGCAATAAAAGCAATAATTTTTGGATGGCATCTTCTCAAGATAGCAATTTTTAGACGATTTTCTTAGGCGGCCGCAACGCCTTCCTGAACGCTTAATTCTTAGGCGGCCTCACTATTCTACTTGGCTTTCTTTTCAAAGGGCATGATGTATTAAATATTTCATCCGCGCTGTCATCGTAATAAAGAAAGAGAACAAAAAAGAAAAAGGGCCACGTGCGGGGTTCAGTCAAAGGCCACCTTCAGTTATTAATGGGGCCAATAGTCAAATCAAAAGACTAGAGCATTTAATGGTGGAGAATGACAAGCATTTAATGGTGCAGAAACAGCATTTATTGAAATGGAGCGCCATGTAGGCAAAGGAGAGCAAAAAGTATGAGTCGGCCCCGCCTCATTCAAGTTGGCCCTCTCTTCCAAGTCGGCCCCGCCTAATTCAAGTCGCCCCGCCTCATTCAAGTTGGCCTTTTCCAAATCGGCTCGCCTCATTTAAGTTGGCCCTCTCATTCATGTCGGGACCCTCTCATTCAAGTCGGCCTCTTCCAAATTGGCCCCGCCTCATTTAAGTCGGCCCAACCTCCCGGCCTCTTCCAAGTCGGCCCGCCTCATTCAAGTCGGCACTCTCATTCAAGTCGCGTCGCCCGTCTCATTCAAGTCACCCCGCCTCATTCAAGTTGGTCTCTTCCAAATCGGCCATGCCTCATTTAAGTCGGCCCTCTCATTCAAGTCGACCCCGCCTCATTTAAGTTTGCCTTCTCATTCAAATCGGCCCGCCTCATTTAAGTCGGCCCTCTCATTTAAGTCGGCCCTCTAATTCAAGTCGGCCCCACCTCATTCAAGTCGCTCGGCCTCGGCATCCTCTCGTCCCGGCCTCTTCCAAGTCGACCTCGCCTCATTCAAGTCGGCCTCTTCCAAATCGGCCCCGCCTCATTTAAGTCGGCCCTCTCATCAAGTCGGCCCAGCCTCGGCATCGTCCCGTCCCAGCCTCTTCCAAGTCGGCCCCGCCTCATTCAAGTCGGCCCTCTCATTCAAGTCGGCTCCGTCCGCCTCGGCACATTTAATGGCCTCTTCCAAGTCGGCCCCACCTTGGCATCGTCCCGTCTCGGCCTCTTCCAAGTCGGCCCCACCTCGGCACATTTAATGGCCTCTTTCAAGTCAGCCCGGCCTCGGCATCATCCCGTCCCGACCTCTTCCAAGTCGGCCCTGCCTCATTCAAGTCGGCTCCGCTCGCCTCGGCACATTTAATGGCCTCTTCCAAGTCGGCCCTGCCTTGGCATCGTCCCGTCTCGGCCTCTTCCAAGTCGGCACCGCCTCGGCACATTTAATGACCTCTTCCAAATCGGCCCCGCCTCGGCATCGTCCCATCTCGGCCTCTTCCAAGTCGGCTCCACCTCGACACATTTAATGGCCCGCCTCATTCAAGTCGCCTGTCTCATTCAAGTCGGCCCGCCTCATTCAAGTTGGCCACTTCCAAATCGGCCCGCTTCATTTAAGTTGGCCCTCTCATTCATATCGGCCCCCTCTCATTCAAGTCGACCCTGTCTCATTCAAGTCGGTCTCTTCCAAATTGGCCCCGCCTCATTTAAGTCGGCCCTCTCATTCAAGTCGGCCCAGCCTCGGCATCGTCCCGTCCCGGCCTCTTCCATGTAGGCCCTGTCTCATTCAAGTTGGCCTCTTCCAAATCGGCCCGCCTCATTTAAGTCGGCCCTCTCATTCAAATCGACCCCGCCTCATTTAAGTTTGCCTTCTCATTCAAGTCGGCCCGCCTCATTTAAGTCGGCCCTCTCATTTAAGTCGGCCCTCTCATTCAAGTCGGCCCCGCCTCATTCAAGTCGCCCGGCCTTGGCATCGTCTCGTCACGACCTCTTCCAAGTCACCCCGCCTCATTCAAGTCGGCCTCTTCCAAATCGGCCCCGCCTCATTTAAGTCGGCCCTCTCATTCAAGTCGGCCCGGCCTCGGCATCGTCCCATCCCGGCCTCATCCAAGTCGGCCCCGCCTCATTCAAGTCGGCTCTGCCCGCCTCGGCACATTTAATGGCCTCTTCCAAGTCGGCCCTGCCTTGGCATCGTCCCGTCTCGGCCTCTTCCAAGTCGGCCCCGCCTCGGCACATTTAATGGCCTCTTTCAAGTCAGCCCGGCCTCGGCATCGTCCCGTCCTGGCCTCTTCCAAGTCGGCTCCGCCTAATTCAAGTCGGCTCTCTCATTCAAGTCGGCTCCGCCCGCCTCGGCACATTTAATGGCCTCTTCCAAGTCGGCCCCGCCTTGGCATCGTCTCGTCTCGGCCTCTTCCAAGTCGGCCCCACCTCGGCACATTTAATGGCCTCTTTCAAGTCGGCCCGGCCTCGGCATCTTCCCGTCTTGGCCTCTTCCAAGTCGGCCCCGCCTCATTCAAGTCGGCCATCTCATTCAAGTCGGCTCTGCCCGCCTCGGCACATTTAATGGCCTCTTCCAAGTCGGCCCCGCCTCGGCATCGTCCCGTCTCAGCCTCTTCCAAGTCGACCCCGCCTCGGCACATTTAATAGCCTCTTCCAAGTCGGCCCCGCCTCGGCACATTTAATGGCCTCTTCCAAGTCGGCGCATCTACAGCCACATCTTGTCTCTCGTACAAAGGCATTATGGCTTCATAAAGGTCACGTTCTCGACCATCTCGGCCCCGACCATGAACAGTGTCATGCAAGCACTCTATAATCAACACTTTACAAGGGACAGCTGGCTTCAACTCCCAACTCTTCCATCTTAGATGGATGTGTGGCTCGTAATGGTGATGGGACTCCACCACCTTTTATCTCTCTTCCTTGCAGCGGTCAAATCAAGTGGTCACCCACTCTGACGGAACTTGACCCACCAACCAGCTGCAGCCACCCACTTGATGGGATTTAACCTGCAGTCCTAACATGCCAAAGGAGGGAGCAAGCCCTGCCATCACCTTAAATACTCTGACAAGTGGCAGAACCCCATGCCTCACAGACATCAGCTCTGACACTTCACCCATCAAAGTCATCATTACGAGGCCTCAACCACTCAAGCCAGACAAACTCCAAGCATCTATAAAATGAGTAAGAGGGACCCCCGACCAGGTAACTGAACACAACTCAACAAACTGATAACTCAACACACTCATAACACTCCTAAATGCTCATTCTTGCTCACAGAGAGCTCTTCTCTGAGCCTCTCTCTCTTTCTCTTTCGAGCTTCCTCAAGCTCACGGTTGTTGCCCAGAGCATTGACTTGAGCGTCGGAGGGTCCCCGACGGAATCTCTGGCCCCCGGGACTTTTTGCAGGCTCCCAGATGCGAGAAGTTTGCCGGAAGATCCCGGGCTCGCTGCAGAAGACGACCGGACGCTCACGGACGTTCGAGGGGGGTGATCTGGCGGCATCAGATTGGTGCGCCAGGAAGAGGGAGAAAGCAGAGTTCTGTGACACTAAGCTATAAGCTCTCACTCCCTCTACGACAACAATGGTGGATAAAAATATGGTGATGACAAAGACCCATGGAGCTTCTGCCAGTAACGCTGGGGGGCACCCTCAACGAGCTGACCGGCAAGAGGCCAGCTCTCTGCCCCATCGTCACCACTATCTCGGGCCATTCAGGCAGAGCACCGTGCCACCCTTCCTCTGTAAGTTCAAACATCAATGGCAGCTGCCCAAAAGCTACGGGAGCGATATTTCGTGGCCTCACAGCAACAAACAAGAGCCCATGCTGCTCCTTTAGTTGTCGCTCAAGCCATCCACCATCCATCCAGTAAGAGATCTCTCCAGCGAGAGAATCACCACTGTCATATTTCTCTGGAGCTCAGCAGCATCAGAGCAACCTCAAACTCAAGCTCATCGGCAATTTAAGGCTCAGGCTCGTTAGCCAGCAAGAGCAGCCAATCCGAGCCCAAGACCTCCTGCGGATTCCATTCCAGTTGCCCTTGGATTTCAGCGCCCCCACCTTCAATCAACATAGTTTTTTGGGGGGCAGGTCATCAACTCAGCAGAAGGAGACCAATTTCTTTAAAGAAAAAACTCTCAAGCCTATAATCAATGTCGACACCGAATACGATGCAAAGGCAAACAGCTACGAAAAAGCTAAGTATACTACACTTTGAGAAAAAAGTTTCTTTTCATTAGTGTCTGAATGCATTACAGAAAACCCGACAAAATTAACCTCTCAAAAAAGGCTCTCAATGGTCCTGCGATCATAAGGTCACCCCTGGGCCGGCCGCGAAACCCCCGCAGCGGTTCAAGACCTATGGTTCTAGCGACCTCGAGTCAACTCACAGACCAGCACACAAGCACTTAAGGCGGTTTCGGAGGAGCTCAGCGGCATCGCGGCTAACGGATACCACTCGGCTTGGCTAGCATACGCCCCCGACTCGGTTTAAATTCCTAACAGCCCATACCCGCTCGAGTCACCTCCCGGACCAGCACGCAAACACCCAAGGCGGTTCCGAAGGAGCTCGATGGCATCGCGGCTAACGGGACACTGCTCGGTCTAGCTAGCATATGCCCCCGAGTCGGTTCAAGTCCCTAACAGCTCGTACCCGCTCAACTCACCTCTCGGACCAGTACACAAACACCCAAGGCGGTTCCAAAGGAGCTCGATGGCATCGTGGCTAACGGAACACCACTTGGTCTGGCTAGCATATGCCCCCGAGTCGGTTCAAGTCCCTAACAGCCCGTACCCGCTCGAGTCACCTCCCGAACCAGCACATAAACACTCGAGGTAATTTTATTTTAGCCTCAATGGCTCTATTTTTGCTTCGGCAATTTTATCTCAGCCTCAGCGGCATCATTGCAGCCCCCATGGCTCTATTTCTGCTTCGGCAATTTATCTCAACCTCAGCGGCATCATTGCAGCCTCCACGGCTCTATTTCTGCTTCGACAATTTTATTTTAGCCTTAGCGGCATCATTGCAGCCTCCATGGCTCTATTTCTGTTTCGGCAATTTTATCTCTGCCTACAACGGCATTTTTGCAGCCTCAACGGCTTTACCTTTGCCTCAGCAGCATTTTTGCAGCCTTAACGGCAATATCTCAGCCTCAACGGCTTTAACTTTTCCTCAGCGGTGTTATTGCAGCTTCAGCGGCATTATTGCAACCTCAACGGCTTTATCTTTGCCTCCAACGGCATTATTGCAGCCTCAACGGCTTTATGTCTGCCTCAGCGACATTATTTTGCCTCAGTGGCATCATCTCTGCCTCAGCGGCATTATTGCAGCCTCATCGGCTTTATCTTTGCCTCAGCGTCTAACTGATGAGCATTCCCCCCAAAAATTGGCGTACGCTGCTTCGAGTGGCAGGCATAAGGTAATTAATTTACCTCCAAAATTTTTTAAAGTTCTACACTCCTTTCGCTTAGCTGATGCGCGGCACATAAGCTTAAGAAGTGTGGGGGGCATTAGATGGGGCCAGTTGACCCATTAGCAATAAAGGAAACAATTTTTGGATGGCATCTTCTCAAGATAGCAATTTTTAGACGATTTTCTTAGGCGGCCGCGGCGGCCTTCCTGAACGCTTAATATCTAGGCGGCCTCACTATTCTACTTGGCTTTCTTTTCAAAGGGCATGATGGGTATTAAATATTTCATCCGCGATATTGCTCCCAACTGCAACAAGTATCTCGTCCTAATAAAGAAAGAGAACAAAAAAGAAAAAGGGCCACGTCAGCGGGGGTTCTCCGAAAGGCCACCTTCAGTCATTAATGGCCAATAGTTAAATCAAAAGGCTTGAGCATTTAATGGTGGAGAATGACGTTGGCTGAGCATTTAATGGTGCAGAAACAGTCATAATGACTTGGCCAGCATTTATTGGAATGGAGCACTACGTAGGCAAAGGAGAGCAAAAAGTCTGAGTCGGCCCGCCTCATTCAAGTTGGCTCTCTCTTCCAAGTCGGCCTCGCCTTGTTCAAGTTGGCCCGCCTCATTCAAGTCGCCTGTCTCATTCAAGTCGCCCCGCCTCATTCAAGTTGGCCTCTTCCAAATCGGCCCGCCTCATTTAAGTTGGCCCTCTCATTCATATCGGCCCCCTCTCATTCAAGTCGACCACCTCATTTAAGTTGGCCCTCTCATTCATATCGGCCCCTCTCATTCAAGTCGACCCTGTCTCATTCAAGTCGGCCTCTTCCAAATTGGCCCCGCCTCATTTAAGTCGGCCCAGCCTCGCATCGTCCCGTCCCGGCCTCTTCCATGTAGGCCTACCTCATTCAAGTTGGCCTCTTCCAAATCGGCCCGCCTCATTTAAGTCAGCCCTCTCATTCAAGTCGACCCTGCCTCATTTAAGTTTGCCTTCTCATTCAAGTCGGCTCGCCTCATTTAAGTCGGCCCTCTCATTTAAGTCGGCCCTCTCATTCAAGTCGGTCCCGCCTCATTCAAGTCATCCGGCCTCGGCATCGTCTCGTCCCGACCTCTTCCAAGTCGCCCCGCCTCATTCAAGTCGGCCTCTTCCAAATCACCCCGCCTCATTTAAGTCGGCCCTCTCATTCAAGTCGGCCCGGCCTCGGTATCGTCCCATCCCGGCCTCATCCAAGTCGGCCCCGCCTCATTCAAGTCGGCCCTCTCATTCAAGTCGGCTCTGCCCGCCTCGGCACATTTAATGGCCTCTTCCAAGTCGGCCCCGCCTCGGCACATTTAATGGCCTCTTTCAAGTCAGCCCGGCCTCGGCATCGTCCCGTCCCGGCCTCTTCCAAGTCGGCCCCGCCTCATTCAAGTCGGCTCCGCCCGCCTCGGCACATTTAATGGCCTCTTCCAAGTCGGCCCCGCCTTGGCATCGTCTCGTCTCGGCCTCTTCCAAGTCGGCCTCGCCTCGGCACATTTAATGGCCTCTTCCAAGTCGGCCCCGACTCGACACATTTAATGGCCTCTTTCAAGTCAGCCCGGCCATCGTCCCATCCCGGCCTCTTCCAAGTCGGCCCCGCCTCATTCAAGTCTGCCCTCTCATTCAAGTCGGCTCCGCCCGCCTCGGCACATTTAATGGCCTCTTCCAAGTCGGCCCCACCTCGGCATCGTCCTGTCTCGGCCTTTCCAAGTCGGCCCCACATCGGCACATTTAATGGCCTCTTCCAAGTCGGCCCCGCCTCGGCACATTTAATGGCCTCTTCCAAGTCGGCGCATCTAATGTCTCTCGCACAAAGGCATTTATGGCCTCATAAAGGTCACGTTCTCGGCCACCTCGGCCCTGGCCATGAACAGTGTCATGCAAGCACTCTATAATCAATACTTTACAAGGGACAACTGGCTTCAACACCCAACTCTTCCATCTTAGACGGATGTGTGGCTCGTGATGGTGATGGGACTCCACCACCTTTTATCTCTCTTCCCTGCAGCGGTCAAATCAAGTGGCCACCCACTCTGATGGAACTTGACCCACCAACCAGCTGTAGCCACCCACTTTGATGGGATTTAACCTGCAGGGAGCAAGCCCTGCCATCACCTTAAATGCTCTGACAAGTGATAGAACCCAATGCCTCACAGACATCAGCTCTGACACTTCACCCATCAAAGTCATCATTACGAAGCATCAACCACTCAAGCCAGACAAACTCCAAGCATCTATAAAATGAGTAAGAGGGACCCCGACTAGGTAACTGGACACAACTCAACAAACTGATAACTCAACACACTCATAACACTCCTAAATGCTCATTCTTGCTCATAGAGAGCTCTTCTCTGAGCCTCTCTCTCGAGCTTCCTCAAGCTCACGGCTGTTGCCCAAAGCACTGACTTGAGCGTCGGAGGGTCCTCGTCGGAATCTCCGGCCCTCGAAACTTTTGCAGGCTCCCATATGCGAGAAGTTCACCGAAATATCCCGGGCTCACTGGAGAAGGCGACCGGATGCTCACAGACATTCGAGGGGGTGATCTGGCGACATAAGATGCCATCTTTACTTGCAGACAACAATAGAAGCAACGACTCGAGTAGACAATTATAAGAAATAAAAGAACTAAAAAAATTAATAATTATGTTAATTTTGGGTAATAAGAACTTTAAATTGAAAATTATAAGAAATCAAATATTTTTTTGGTGATCCCGGGCTCCCAGATGCGAGAAGTTTGCCGGAAGATCCCGGGCTCGCTGGAGAAGGCGACCGAACGCTCGCGGATGTTCGACGGGGTGATCTGACGGCATCAGATGCCATCTTTACTTGCAGACAACAATAGAAGCAACGACTCGAGTATACAAATTATAAGAAATAAAATAACTAAAAAATCAATAATTATGTTAATTTTGGGTAATAAGAACTTTAAATTGAAAATTATAAGAAATCAAATATTTTTTTGGTGAAATAAGAGAAATTAAAAGAAGAAAGATAACAACGTTTTCTAAGAAAAAACGCCAAAATAATAAACTAAAATTCCGACCTGCCGGATTCGAACCAACGACCTAAGAATTTCAGACAAGCCAAACAAATTCGTGGATTTGGAGGAGCTATTTGGGCTTAATAGCTTGGGTGGAATCGGATGTTGTTTTTCCATGGATATTTTTTCCCGCAATTTCCCGAGTATGTTAAAAATATCAAGAGGAAAAAAATTAGATACATCATTATTGCTGATAAAAAGAGATTAAGCAATTTACTTGGCAATAAAAGTCTTTTTGAGAAACGTTTATTACTACGGATACATGTGGGAGAAATTAAGAGTCAATTCATGTGTCCAGAAAACTCATACATGATCGATAGAATCATCTAGCCGTATTGGATCGAATGAAGCTGCAGGGAAGTAAGTGTGCAAGTGTTTGATTCCACTAACGATTCAACTTGATCGAGCTCTCCAGTGGAACGAGGGTGGGGGGGAAATCATTTCCATTGTTGATTCGATGGACAGAGAGCACTCAGATTGCATGCCTTCTGGCTTTTGAGCTGTTCATTTGGTGGATGCGCTACTCGAAAGGCAGCATTTCCTTCATCTCAGAGCACCTTTTGGATGATCGAAAAGGTGTTGATGCCACTGTCTCCATCAGTTGGAGTGATTCCCACCATCACTTAATTTATCATATATCGAGAATTGATAATTTATGTCGTAATCTTTGCGATGTATATCTATCATTTAAGGCCATTCATAATCATCATTGTTGTTACAGAATGGATAACAGCTAAGTTACACGCACTCCAATCTCGTCCAAGATCGAAGAAGTAGCTACAAAAGTTCTCCATTAAGATTTCATGTTAAACAAATCCAAGGGCAACAATAGCGATAACTTTAGAGAGAGTACTGTTTAGAAAGAGAATGAGGAGAGTTCTCAAGAAAAATGCCAAAGGTTTTCCAATGTTAATTAAGGAGAGAAGTCATCCAGATAGCAAACCATATGTAACTATCTACTCATAAAGGCAAATCGATCATGGATCCAAATCCAATAACCCGGCCCGTATATTAATAATTGTCATGATCATCCAAAGCAGGCATATATAGACCTCTTTTTACTCCCCTGGTGAAGCACATGAAATTCTAGCGAAGTCTGATTATTCTCTGAGATGATTGAATGAATCAATTGATATAGTGAATGGATGGTTATGAACTTTATGTTCCATCCAAGGAGTAGTGCTGGTGAGTTGAAACATCAGAGAAAGACCATCTCGGACAGACCATCATATATATGGAAAACAAGCTCTAGACTAGGTCTCAGCATATGCATAGATATCCATTGATGAGAGAAGTTTCATCATGGAAACCATAAACAGGGTGGCAAGTAGAAAGATTCTCTGGTCCATATTCTTGCACTACTGTTGACCAGAAGTGTATCTACGGCCCAATTAATGCATGAGGGCCGACAACTAGACAGCGAAATATTTGCTCAGTGCCATGCCGCTGAAGTGAGCCATAGCAGCAACACACCAATCCTGCAATTCATTGGTCTATTGAAAACTAGCATGATATATATATATAGCTGTTGATTAGAACTTAATTAGCTGCCATATATCTATCTAGTGTCAGTGAGTGTTTCCAATTCCATTATGATCTCTTTCTTCAATTGTCACGGATCTCTTTGAACGATGCTGCAAACTACTTTGGTAGTCTGTACGTAGTACTGCTGAGCAAGTGTAAAAATGACAGAAGATGGGGAAGAAGAAGAGGAGGAGGAGGAAAGTTTCCAGGTTTCAGAGGCTCTCCGGCCGCCACCTTAATTTGATCGGTATATAAAAGCCATCCGACATCCACCAACCGACCCATGACGTGGTTTCCAGAAGAATATTGAGGTCTCATGACGTGTTCCATTCCCACCAACCTCTATATATCTAGCCTTAACCATCGTTAATGTTGAAATGGTAGAGAACTACCAAAGCTTTTTCTTAGTGGTGTGGAGGATAAGCATGGGGGCCATGCAAAGTGGTGGGTCATGTATCCCCTAGTAAAAGAGCAATTTCGAACACTAGCTAGCTGAAGGAAATGCTGTCACCCTGAGCCTTAAACCATGGTATGGTTGGTGAGGTAGCAATCGACATCAATGCCACCATCGGTGATCAGCTCATAGACGATCATACGACCAAAGTTATCGACCACAATGGAACTGATACGAGGGGTGTAAAGATGAGTGCATGTGAAAGGGACGACCATGAACACCACCTGCAGGTGGGCTTGGTGTCTGCTTCCACTTTGCTTTCGGACCCGGAGAACAAAACAAAAGCAACAAAGGATTTATAAAAGAAGAGAGGGCTGCAGAGAGGAAACTCTTTTTCCAGCTTTGCCTCTCATTATTCCTCGGGATCGCCCATCTCTTCTCTCTCTCTCTCTGCCTCTCTGGCTTCTTGGTCACCCCTCCTCTCTTTCTTTTTCCCTTTCTCTGCTCCCAAAACAGTATGCTTTAGTTTTCAGGGAAAGAGAGCCCGAGAGAGCCAAGAGAGACAAGGATGTGTCCTTTTCCATCGCTTCTTTATCCACGTCTCTCTCTTCTGCCGAAAGCTAGGAGAGATGCATGGGCCAAAACTACTGGCCTGAGAGTGGGTGCCACACCATATGGAGGGGTTGGCTGACAGATGATATATTCTTGGGCACACGATCTTCGTTTTGTCCATTCACTAGTGCATCAATTGTCGTGTAAAAGATGACCATGGTGCTTTAATGTCTGAGCGTTGACACGTTTGTAAACAAACAACAATACAAAATTTAACATGTAGACAAGGAGCTAGGACTATAATTTAATTATGGCTATCATAATTTTAATGATCATGTTTAACTTCGGTTGCAAATGGCCTAAAGGGTTTGCCAGCTTGACTACGTACATTACATGCAACATCAGTCAGTCTACTAAGCCTGCCCCCATTTTTTGAGCTCAGCCTGAGCTGTTGAATCACCTGCAGGTTTATTTGCATGCTCTATGTTCAGCTGCTTAATCATCAATTCTAAACTATTTTGATAATTAGAAAATTAAAAGACACTATTATGTGGATAAATATATTTTTATTTTCATTTTTAGGTAGCTGTCATGTCATTATGTTGTTATGCTTGTAATGAAATAGACATCATTATTAAATTTGAGAGAGCAATTAGTAGTGACTCTTAAAATTTCAACAATGTATTTTGATATTTAAACATAACTTCTTGCAAACTTGATATATTACAAAGAAATAAGAAGTAATATTTAAATATTGATAATCATAAATAGCACCCTATTGAAACTATGATATGGCAATTGTTACAACAAGTAGTAGAAAACTCAAAATAATTAAACCATACTAATATTGAACAATATTTGCCAGCATGCTATTGCTGTTGCACAACCACCATACTAAAGTTTTTGCTTTCTCTCTTTATATGTGCGTATCCCACTCGCATAAAAATAAATATTTCAATAAATTAAACTTAATTTGGCCAACCTAATTCACCTTGATCTTGGGAACCATGTGCTTCTATTTGATTAATCATAAAACGTTACATCTACTTACGGCCTATTAAGAAAAGAGAATGCATGAAGCAAGTGAACTTCCCTTAGGCTTCAGCCATCAGGTCTAGCTTTTCTTTTTAAGCCTCTATGGACAAGATGAATGTTAAACATGTATGTTCTATTAGAAGTGACTAGATATTGTTCAATATGGTGGTCAAGAATAAAAATATGATAACTCAGAGCCAAGTTTAAGAAGAGTTGTAAATTTCATAGCATTAGAAGCCACAGGCCTACATAGGTTTGGAATTTGTCATGATTTGAATTTTCAGTTAAAATATAAAGCAATAAGTATCAAACAAGCCCCTGTGATACATACATCTACTCATTAAATAATATGAAACTTAAGTATATTTTTAGAGGTGAATTATAATGTGGAAGCTTCCTCTTTTTTTTGCTATAACTTTATATCAAGTTTTTTAGTGCATGTATGAAATGAAAGATCCATCTGTCTTGCTTTCAAATGAAGCAAAGTTGTTCTTAATGATAAATGCTCCACATTAGACACCTAGCTCTTTCTTGTTATAATGTACTCCAAGTTCGCATTGGAGCGATTCAAGAAAGACATCATATGCTCAACAAAATAATTTGCTATTTATCACACAAGAAATGAACAGGTAAAATAAGCAATTTAGTTCATGTCTATAGGATGCGAAATCTTCAGTTGATTCCATTCTTAGCAGCTTAATCTTTCATTGCAACAGAAACTTCAGAAGGTCATATATATATATATATATATATATATATATATATATATATATATATATGTTACCAAAAAATAAGCTTGCTCCTTATAGATCAAAAGGACTTCTCAATAACAAAATGAAAAAACGAAAAAAAAAAAAGGAAAGAAACACTGCCTAGTCAACTTAATTCATATATAAATAAATCAAACAACTTTCTTCCTTACAGACAAAAATAAATCAGTGTTCTAGATTTTACAGCCGGTAGCAAACCTAAAGGCTCGCCTATGACAAAGATAAGGCTAAATTCATAATTAGTATAAAATACCCTGGTGATAGAACTTCTCATGCTAGGGGACCAAGCTCTATCTGCACAGGAAACCTAGCAAGCTACTGACCAGTAGAGGAAGATAGATGGAAAGATATGAGCTCAAAGGACCCTTTTTTTTTTCGGTTTTGGCGAAAAAAAGGGGCGACCACGCACCAAACATATATGATAATTTTGTGGATGCAGCGTATTTTATGGTGAATCCAAATTCTCAATGACGGTTAAAGTTTCTTGAGCTTGACTTCTTAATTCCAATTCCAACTGCCAATCTGCTTTATCTTTTGATTCGTAGCGCAGGATTAACAATTATTGCCGCTAAGTCATATTCCTCTAACACCGAAAAACGGAGATCCTCCTCCTCGAAGAAGTTCTNATTACTTGCATTTGCATGTCACATGAACTTTAATTTATTTCAAATGGATGTCAAAAGTGCATTTTTAAATGGATTAATAAATGAAGAAGTATTTGTTGAACAACCACCGGGATTTGAAGATCATGAATTTCCAAATCACGTTTTTAAATTGCACAAGCTTTATATGGTTTGAAACAAGCACCTAGAGCTTGGTATGATAGACTAAGTAAATTTTTGATTGAAAATGATTTTACAAGAGGAAATGTTGATAAAACATTGTTTTTGAAAAGAAAAGATAAAGATTTACTTGTAGTTCAAATTTATGTTGATGACATTGTATTTGGTGCTACTAACAATCTTCTATGTCAAGAGTTTGCTAAGTTAATGCAGGGAGAATTTGAAATGAGCATGATGGGAGAACTCAATTTCTTCCTTGGACTCCAAATCAAACAAAGCAAAGAGGGAATCTTTATCAACCAAACAAAGTACACAAGAGAAATTCTAAAGAAGTTTGGTATGGAATCAATCAAACCCCTCGGAACACCAATGAGTCCTTCATGCAAGCTGGACAAAGATGAAGAAGGTAAGAAGGTTGATCAAAAATATTATCGAGGTATAATCGGATCCCTACTTTACTTAACTGCAAGTAGACCAGACATAATGTTTGCTGTTTGCTTATGTGCTAGATTTCAGTCTGAACCTAAAGAATCACATTTAATTGCTGTTAAAAGAATTCTTAGATACCTTAGTGGAACAAAAAATGTAGGTTTATGGTATTCTAGAGACTCAACATTAAATCTGATTGCTTATTCTGATTCTGATTATGCTGGATGTAAGTTAGATAGAAAAAGCACAAGTGGTGCATGCCAATTTTTAGGAAGTAACTTAATCTCATGGTTTAGCAAAAAGCAAAATTCGGTTGCATTATCTACTGCTGAAGCAGAATATGTTGCAGCTGGAAGTTGCTGTGCTCAAATCCTATGGATTAAGAGACAACTTGAAGACTATGGTATCACACTTGATAAGACACCTATAAGATGTGATAATACAAGTGCAATCAATCTAACTAAAAATCCAATTCAACACTCAAGAACAAAGCATATTGAAATTAGATATCACTTTATAAGAGAACATGTTGCCAATAATGAAATTTGTCTTGATTATGTGAATACTGAAGAACAACTGGCAGATATATTACAAAACCCTTAAGTGAAGAGAGATTTTGTTATCTTAGAGGAGAATTAGGAGTTTGTGATCCTTTGGAATAATTTTCTGAAACTCTTAAGGACAACTATCTAGATTTCATCAATTTCTTGAAAAATCTCGATATTCAATAAGGAAATCTATCTAGATCTTGATTCATTGTTTCCCCAATTGCTAAGGAACATTTATCTAGAGTTTGATGATTAATTTGAATAGTTTCAGATCCTTGAAACTTGATTTTTTATCTCTGAAACTGTTAGAGTCGACTCTAACAGTTTGTGGAGTCGACACCTTAGTTTTTGATGTTCTGTCTAAGCAATTAGAGCCGACTCCGGCTTCTGTAGAGCCGACTCTAATTCGAGCGCTGACAGACTTTCTGGTTCGGAGCCGACACCCAGTTTTCGGGAGTCGACTCTAGGTCGAACTAGGTCAAAAATAAAAAGGCGGAGTCGACCCCAAATCATTTTATCCGTCTCCCAAAACCCCTCCAAGGAGTTCCAAAGCCTTTCCAACCTCCCCAATCTTCTCAAAACCTTTGATTACACATTCCAATCAACTCAATGGCACCCAAGAGGCGCGGTTTCGTCGGAGGAGCGTCCGTTCCCACGAGGCGACGCACGATTCGGAGGCAACCCTCGCCATCCTCCTCTTCGGCCACTCAAGAAGATTCCCCTCCTTCACCCTCTTCACCCAAAGTAGATCAACTAGCCGGTAAGACTATCACAACTGGAAGAAGGTCAACTTTGATTTCTTTGAGTCGGAGGGCTTCTCAATAGGAAGATGTTTAAAAGAAATGGGTGGGAAAAGATTTGTTCATTAGATATCCCCACTTATCCTGCCTAGTGAGAGATTTTACAATGATTTGAGTAGAGGAGAAGGCGGTTTAGTCAGTATTGTAAGAGGAACTAGAGTTGTAATAACTGCTGAAATCCTTGGAAATTGTTGGAAATGCCCACAATTGGTATTATGGAATATCAGCATGATGATAGAAGTGGTGCATTGTCAAGAATGTTAGGGAGGGATGTAACCGAGTTTGAGGAAATCTTGCTAATCAATTAAATCTGGAGCTCAGGTTACTACACAACATATGTGGAAGAATTTTATTCCCAAAATTGGTAGATTTGAGTACGTCTCGGAGCGAGACATTCTTTTGATGGATTGTATTATAACTGGAAGGCCAGTCAACCTAGCTGGCATGATGATTGGTTATATGGCAGAGGCTGCTACAAAGAAAAGATCTACACTGCCATATGGTATGGTTCTGACATTGATCTTTAGAAGCCAAGGTGTGCTAATTATGGATAATGAACCCCTAAGGAAATTAAGGCACACTGACTATTATAGTATTTCTACTATTCATCGGATGGGCTTCAAGAAGTTAAATGGTATCTGGATGAAAGGAGGACGAGAAGAAAGAGCTGAGAGAGATAGACTGAAGAGGCCAGAGTAGAAGATATCCCTGGACCATCCACTGCGGGACCATCAGTCCCTGATCCATTTATTGCGGGACCATCTACAGCTGGACCTTCAGAGCTGGACCGAGCACAGTTCCCTCTCCTCCACATCTGTCTTACTGCTTCTGGGAGATTCTCTGATGAGCAGATTGGTCAGTTGAGAGCCTTGCTTGCTGAATATGACAGTCAGAGATCTCATGAGATTAATCAATTAAAAGAAGACTTCAATCAGCTAAAAGAAGAACTTAACTCGAGACTTGACATGATTTCCTTTTCCATAAGCAATTCTGTTGAATCCTTTGGTGCTGAACTTCACAAAATCTTTGAAAGGATGGAAGGCATTGCTGATGGCTCGGGATCTTATGTTCATGCAACTGGTCAACTGAAGAAGGACATTGACCTTGCAGTCTCACAGATTGAAGCTTGTCTTGAAAATTTTAAGAAATCTCAAAAAGATGATGTAATGGAAATCATAGGTCACTTGAAGAAAATTGTATTCAAACATATCTGACTTTGATTTTGATTTTGATAGTTTGTATTTAGGAATTTTTGAGTATCTAATGTATTTCATTTTGGAATGTACTTGAATCAACTTATGTAATGTTTCTTACTTATGTAATGCAATTACACATTTTCAAATCTGTCTATGATTGACTGCTTGAATCCCTATGTCTTATTACAATTTTTCTCTAATAACTTTCTTTATCTAATACTCTCCTTATTGCTGATAACTAACAAATATGCAATAAAAAAAAAAGACTTGAAATTTTAATGAGAGATGGTTGAATATGCAAAAGAAAGAAAGAAAGGGGGAGAAATGATTGTTTATGCAAAAAGAAAGAGACTTGAAATTTTAATCAGTTAAAATTCGATTTTTATATATAGGGGGAGCTATTCAATGCAGGGGGAGCTTAACAACAAGCTTAATTGCAATTTTCTGTACATTTAGTTTAAATGTTCATAATTGATGGCTTATATAGAACTCATGCATAATTTTAAAAGTTCACTTTGAATATTGGCATCAAATCCTTCATTAAAAATGTTTTAAGCTTTAAAATGACTATAATCTTTAGTTCGAATGAATTTTTTGAATGCATATACTCAAAGTTTTTGTTATCATCAAAAAGGGGGAGATTGTTGACCCAATTGATGATTTTGATGATTAACAAAACTATTTGAGTATAACAATTGAAGGCTCTAATGATTTTGATTAAGTTTTTCAGATTATAAGTCGATTGAATGATCAAAATCAGGAGTTAAATCTTGTTCTGGATCGAATCTAATGTCTAGGTAGATTGCAGACATTAGAGTCGACTCCGAGAATCACAGAGCCGACTCCATCTGGCACGGAAGTTAGAGTCGACTCCGAGACTGTTAGAGCCGACTCCACAGAAAACAGAAAGTAGAGTCGACTTTTTCTGGCCCCGACTTAGAGTCGACTCGGTCTGTTAGAGTCGACTCCAGAAAAGTTTCTTGTCGACCCCAGAAAAGTCAGAGACGACTCCAAAATAACGGATTAAAGTGTTTCGAGTTAGAGCCGACTCCAGAAAAGTTAGAGTCGACTCCAACCCACCTGGAACGAAAAATCAAATTGCCAGATCAGCTCTAACGGTAATATTTCTATTTTACTTTATTTCTAACGGATATATTTTGTTGCAAGGTACACTCCAACGGATAGTTTTCTTCCAAAAATGGTTTGAAAGAAATCTATAAAAAGGGAAGACTATCATTCAAAAAAAGAACGGAAAAAAAAAAAAGAAAACGGAAATAGAGAAATCCCAATTCAAAAATCCGAAAAAGAGAGAGCCTGAATCTCAAGAGGAAAACCTTCTAGCTCAAATCCACTCCACTCCAAAAAGCTCAAGAGGAATCCAAGGCATTCAAATCAAAGTTTTGGTGGATTTCCCAAATTGGAGAAAGAGGATCAGTTTCTTGCTTTTCAACCCTTCTCAACTGCTTCAACTGTGAAGAATCGGAGCTGAGGCTTGATTCAATCTAGCAAGGAGAAGAAGAAAAGAAGAAAAGAAGAAAAGCTCAAAAGCCAACCAACTACAAATCAGGCTTTTCTAAACCTTGTTCATTTATTTGATTATTTGCTCATTGAGGAGCTGTGTACTTGAAAAACATATTTCTTTTGTTTGTGTCTAGTTCAATCTGGGGGATTGAACTAGTGGAGGTAGTCTTACCTCGGTACAAGCTTGGTATAGCTTGTGTTAGGGTTTTTGTGCTGGTGAGCCCGAAAACCGGCTGGGTTCGTTGTGATCCCGGGAAAACAACAAGTTTGAGTTGTGAGCTTGTAAAACAACTCGGCTGTAATCAAGGAAGATTATAGTGTGGACCCAAGTGAATCTTGGGAGTGGACGTAGGTGTTGGATACACCGAACCACTATAAAATCTTTGTGTTTGCCGTGTTCTTTATCTCTATCTCTATCTCTCTTATTGATTGCACTTTTATTTTTGCATTTGCCTTCATTCATCTAAGCAAACAAATATTTCAAAAGGTTTAAATTTTTTAAAGAACCCAATTCACCCCCCCCCCCTCTTGGGTTGTCATCTGGGCCAACAATGATGCCGAGACCAGATACACCATAACTGAGAAGATCATCTTCGCCTTAGTGGTCTCCGCACAGCGCTTCCGACCCTATTTCCAAGCTCACCCCATCGTGGTGCTCACGGACCAACCTCTCCGAACTATTCTATCCCGTCTTAACACCTCGGGACGGTTAGCCAAGTGGGTCGTTAAGCTGAGCGAGTTGATTTGTCCATCTGGCCAAGGTCTGCCATGAAGTCCCAAGTATTAGCTGATTTTTTGGTTGAGTGTACCTGGACTGAGGAGGGCCATAAAGAGTCGCATCCGGAGGTGCGCATGGAGCCACCCCCGGCGGGGGGATCGGAAGGAGAAGAATGGATCCTACATGTGGATGGGGCAGCTAACTCTCAAGGAAGCGGAGCTGGACTTATCCTCGCAAGCCCCGAGGGGGAGGTAGTAGAGTATGCCCTCTGGTTCCTATTCTCAGCTACTAATAATCAGGCGGAGTATGAAGTCCTGCTGGCGGGGATGAAACTAGCCAAGGAGCTTGGAGCGGAGTGTCTGAGAGCCTTCACAGATTCCCAGCTTGTCTCCGGGCAGGTTGCTAGAGAGTATGAGGCCAAAGACCCAACCATGTCATGCTACTTAAGCGAGGTGTGGTCCCAGGCCTTCCGGTTCTCCTACTTTCATGTTAGCTACATTCCCCGGGCGGAGAATGCTAGGGCTGATGCATTGTCCCGACTAGCCACCTCGGCCGATGGGACCCTGGGAAGAACGTATGTGGAGCACCTGCAGGCCCCAAGCATTGAAGCGGCAGAAGAAGCATTGCCAGTTGAGAAGGGGCCCTCTTGGATGGATGTCTATGTACAATATTTGACTGACGACACCCTCCCTGAAGACCCCGCAGAAGCTAGATTACTCAAGCGACGGGCTCCAAGGTTCCTAATAATGGATGGGAGGCTCTATCGAAGGTCATTTTCATACCTGGTCCTCAAGTGCGTAGGGCCAGCTGAAGCAGATTACATCTTACGGGAGATCCACGAAGGCATATGTGGAAGTCATCTGGGGGGCAGAGCCCTAGCTTACAAGGCCTTACGACAGGGATGTTATTGGCTCACCATGAAGGAAGATGCGGCTGAGCTTGTCAAGAAATGTGATAGCTGCAAGCGCCATGCCAATATTCAGCGACAGCTGGCGTCTCAGCTGACCCATTGGTGGCACCTTGGCCATTCGCTCAGTGGAGTATGGATATCTTGGGACCATTCCCTCCGGCCTCCGGACAACGCAAGTTCCTCTTAGTGGCTGTTGATCACTTCACCAAATGGATTGAAGCCGAAGCCCTTGCTAAAATTACTGAAAACAAGGTGAGATCCTTCTTTTGGAAGTCCATCATATGCCGGTTCAAGCTACCCCATACCTTAGTCACCGACAATGGTCGGCAGTTTGATAACGTGCCTTTTCGAGAATTCTGCGCCGAACTTGGCATCCACCATAGGTTCACTTCCGTTGGACACCCCCAGACTAATGGCGCGGCCGAAGTGACCAATCGCATCATTCTCCAAGGATTGAGAACCCGGCTGGATGATTGCAAGGGGCGATGGGTGGAGGAGCTTCACAATGTGCTGTGGGCCTACCATACAACGCCACGAGCCCCTACCGGAGAGACTCTGTTCAGCCTGGTTCTTGGGTCCGAAGCTATTATCCCAGTGGAGATAGGCTCCTCGAGTCCTCGGGTGGAGTCATATGATAAGAAAGATAACTCAGACCAGCTGCGGGCCAACCTTGACCTAGTGGAGGAGGTGCGGGACCGATCGCGGTTGCGGATGACGATCTATCGACAACGAGCTGCCAGATACTACAACACCCGTGTACGTCCCAAAACTTTCTTGCCGGAAGACCTGGTCCTCCGACGGGCTGAAGTCTCAAAGCCGACGGAGGGGGACAAGCTAGCCCCGAATTGGGAAGGACCCTATCGGATCGCTGAGACACTCCGTTATGGAGCTTACAAGGTTGAAGAGCTTGATGGGAAGCCACTTCCTCGGACGTGGAATGCAGACAACCTTCGTCGGTATTATCAGTAGCGCATCTCTCCTCTCACATTAAATACCGTGCATGTATTCTTTTGGGCCTTCGCCCCTCATCCATATTAACGAATTTCAATTTAGCTCCGAGTTCTTTACCTAAAGCCCTGGACCAGCTAGGCATAAAGCCCGACCCCGTTGGCACCTAAAGCCCTGGACCAGTCAGGCATAAAGCCCGACCTCCGTCGGCACCTAAAGCCCTGGACCAACTAGGCATAAAGCTCGACACCCGTCGGCACCTAAAGTCCTGGACCAGCCAGGCATAAAGCCCGACCCCCGTCGGCACCTAAAGCCCTGGACCAGCCAGGCATAAAGCCCGATACCCGTCGGCACCTAAAGCCCTGGACCACTAGGCATAAAGCCCGACACCCGTCAGCACCTAAAGCCCTAGACCATCCAGGCATAAAGCCTGACTCTCGTCGGCACCTAAAGCCCTGGACCAGCCAGGCATAAAGCCTGACCCCATCGGCACCTAAAGCCCTGGACCAGCCAGGCATAAAGCCCGACCCCCGTCGGCACCTAAAGTCCTGGACCAGCCAGGCATAAAGCTTGACTCTCGTCGGCACCTAAAGCCCTGGACCAGCCAGGCATAAAGCCCGACACCCGTCGGCACCTAAAGCCCTGGATCAGCCAGGCATAAAGCCCGACCCCCGTCGGCACCTAAAGCCCTGGACCAGCCATGCATAAAGCCCGACTCCCATCGGCACCTAAAGCCCTGGACTAGCCAGGCATAAAGCCCGACCCCATCGGCACCTAAAGCCCTAAACCAGCCAGGCATAAAGCCCGACACCCATCGGCACCTAAAGCTCTGGACCAGCCAGGCATAAAGCCCGACTCTCGTCGGCACCTAAAGCCTTAGACCAGCCAGGCATAAAGCCCGACTCTCGTTGGTACCTAAAGCCCTGGACCAGCCATGCATAAAGCCCAACTCCGGTCGGCACCTAAAGCCCTGGACCAGCCAGGCATAAAGCCTGACACCCATCGGCACCTAAAGCCCTAGACCAGCCTGGCATAAAGCCAGACCCCATCGGCACCTAAAGCCCTGGACTAGCCAGACATAAAGCCCGACTCCCATCGGCACCTAAAGCCCTGGACCAGCCAGGCATAAAGTTCGACACCCGTTGGCACCTAAAGCCCTGGACCAGCCAGGCATAAAGCCCGACTCTCGTCGGCATCTAAAGCCCTGGACCAGCCAGGCATAAAGCTCGACACCAGTCGGCACCTAAAACCCTAGACCAGCCAGGCATAAAGCCCGACCCCCGTCGGCACCTAAAGCCCTGGACCAGCCAGGCATAAAGCCCAACCCCCGTCGGTACCTAAAGCCATGTGCCAGCCAGGCACAAGGCCCGCCATACCCCTAGCAGGGCGGTGTGCCATCGGTCCTTAGGAACCCGCCTACTTCAACCTCCAAAGTCCGGTGCTTCAACCCCAGGAAGCCTATCTTTCCTGGCCCCGAGGTTCGGTCCTAGATGGCTAAGATGGAATAATTCGTGCCTAAATTAAGAGTTATCCCCTGTCACTAATAGGACCGAAAGGTCGCGCATCATCAACCAATGAATTTGGGATAAGGGTCGCAGAAGGACAATTTATCTTGGAGGAAAAAGATATTTCATTAATTAGAAGTGATTACAAAATACCGACATGGTCGGACTTGCAAAAATAAAATACAAGGAGGCTCACGGTTCAGCCGGCACGGGCTCATCATCGGAGGGGGCCGAATCCGAGAAGTGATCTGGTTCGACTTCCAGGGCTTGGGAAAGCTTAAGTCCCTAGCAATTTTCTCCTTCCCGTGCTGGAACCCTTGAAGAAACACCGTCGTCGAGGCTTCTGCCAGGTCATCTGCAAAGCGCTCGGATGCTTTGTATTCTTCTATGATTCCGGCGGTCCTGGCCATGACGGCGGCTTCAACCTCAACGGCCCGAGCTCCTTCCTCCGCAGCGAGGGCTGCCGCTGCAGCCCTCTCGGCCTCTTGGGTGCGGCTCACCTCCTCCTCGGCTTGGTTCGCCTTCTCCTCTGCTGCCCTTGCCTTTTCCTCCGCGGCCCTTGCCTTTTCCTCCGCTGCCGTTGCCTTTTCCTCCGCTGCCCTTGCCTTATCCTCGGCCGACCCTACTCTCTCCGCAGCCGCAGCCGCCCGACCCTCGATTTCTTGGATGGCCAGAGTCAGCTCAGAGATGTGCATGTCTCTGGCTATCACGGTGTTTCAGCTTCCATCATCTGATGGAGCGCCGCCCGCAGACGGTTGGCCTCAGCCTCCGCTCGGCTCTCGGCAGCCCTTATTTCATTAGCCCGAGCAGTTCTGGCTAACTCTAGGGCCCCCTCAGCCGCCTCCGCGCGATGCCGGGCCTCTTTGGCCTCCTTCTGTACCTCGCGCAGAAGGGCCTTCCCACCATGAATCACCTCCCTCGCGGCCCTTAGGGAGTGCGCAAGCTACATGCAAGCTCCGGGTAAAAAAAAAAAAGAAAAGGGGAAAATATAGAAGCAAAGGGTGGCAGGACCACTTACTCTGACGAGGGCCGCGTAGGACTCCCAGAAGAACGTACTCACCTTCAGGTGGCTAAGCTCTTCCAGGACCTCAGGCATGAAGATTGGAGAAAGGACCCGCTCTGCCCAATGCCCGTCGTTCAGGATGGAGTCCTAGGGCGGCCCTGGTCTGGCCCTGCTCCGTTCGGCTGCCTCAGTATTCTCCGACTCATCGTGCGGGCCGCTCACAGGCGTCCTCTCAGGGGGTGGACTTGCTGTCCCTGATGGCCCTTCGCCCCAGCTTCTGACTGCCTCGAGTAGAGTCGGTTCATCAGGGGCAGGAGCTCCTCCGCTACTGTGGGCTCCTCTACCACTGCCGGCTCCTCCGTATCTGGCTCCTCCATTGATACCCCCTCGGTCGCCGCCCTCTCTGGCAGGGTGTCGGTTTTGAGGTCGATCTCCGGAGCGACCGGGGGGTCTTGCGGTGCTGGTGGTCTAAGGACCCGAGCCGTCGGGCGTTTTGGGGCCGGGGCTTGCTGGCCTTCACTCGGCCCTTCTCGGGCCCTCTTCTTGGAGACGGCCTTCAGGAGTCTATGGGTCGAGATCTTCATAGCTGTATGATATTGGTCAAGGTCAAAAAAAGAAAAAAAAATAAAAATAAAAAAAATGAAACCAAGCAAAACTTTGGCTAAGTATGGAGATGGCTTACCCCGGTGGGAGATAAGACCCGCCAACTGGAGGTTATCTTCTGTAAGGAGCAGGGTGTATCGAGGGATCTCGGCAGCCAATAACTGACCCAACGCTTCCCTATCCCCAGGGTGGACGACGGAGTTGGCGTTGCCTCGAAGGTCAGGGTTTCCCCACCGGGGCCTAACTTGGTCTAAGTTGGCAAAGAAGAATCGGGATTTTCATCCCTTGATCGAAGAAGGAAGGAGAAGCTTGAGGACCCGGTTGGGTCGGGACTGGAATAGCCACCAACCCTTCTGAGATCGAAGGATATAAAAGGACCGAAAGAGGGAGATTCGGGGGGTGATACCAAGGCGATGACAGAGAACAACAAAAGCACTAACGACCCGATAGGAATTTGGGACCAGCTGGGAAGGAGTCAAGGAATAGTATTCAAGGAGATTGATGAAAAAGGGAGGAAAGGGTGGTCGGAGGCCTGCCTTCAAGCAAATCTCGTAAATGGCCACTCGGCCGGGTCGGAAGGAGATGACTCTATCATCAGGAGTCGGCAGGAAAAGCCCAACATCCCGGGGAATCTGATAACAGGCCCGGATTTTTACCAAATCCTGGCCTGTTACCGTGGAGGCGGTCCCCCCCGGGGACTCCTCCACCCTCGAGGAGGTGCCGGCCTCTGACCGGTGGCTCCTCGATGGAGCCCTACCAGTGACCCGCCGCTGGGCCAAAGGGACGCAGTCCTCCAAATCGGTGGACCACTCAAGTGAAGGAGAGGGGGAAGGAATAGGAGAGGCGCAGTGCCTCTCAGAAGGAGAACGATTCTTCGAATCGTCCTCCGAGGTCCGAGACGGGGAACTCATGGATAAAAGAAGGAATGGAAGAGTCTAGAAGAGACAAAAAACTGACCTGAAGGAAGGAAAGCTAAGCGCAGGTTCTCGGGTTGCAGGGGAGACCAAGATGCAGAGGCTCAGAGGAACACGACGATGGCAGCAATGGTGTGGCCAGATTCAGCCCCCCGTTCGAGTTTTATTGGGTTTCAAATTGTCCCGCCATGTCTCATCAGCCACATGGATCCCCACCATAGGCTGGCTCACCTCGATGGTTGCCCAGCGCGTGATACGATATGCCTCTGGTCAATGATGGGACTTTGCTGACGTCGCCGCTGTGAGAGGTAATGATGATGCGGCTTTCCACGCAGACTTCGAAGAGTTAATCTCGCCTCGAGGACGATCGTGGCGAGTTGAGTGGACGGAAGCGGCCGCCTTTTCACATTCCCCATGCTGTCCGCATAGAGATGTGGACGGGGATCAGCCACGTGGGAGGTAGCACCCATTTTGCCTTGCCAGTGGGGCCCGCTTTGCCTCATGGGTGAGGGGGCATCTAATGTGGCTGATCCAATGCCGTTAGAATAAATGGTAACAGCAGCAAACGGAGGTCCTCCCTAATCCCGAAACCTCCTCCTTATCCGGCATCAATGTTGGTTTCGCCAAGCGTTCGCCTGGAGGACTCCATCTCCACAGGTTCATTCAACCCTTATCTCTGCCGAACATCTCAACCACGAGACCCCCTCCGGTCTCGGGGTGCACAAGCATCATCTCACCCCCGAGACCCCCCCAGTCTCGGGGTGAGGTCACTACATCTCAACCCCGAGACCCCCCTCCGGTCTCGGGGTGCACAAGCATCATCTTACCCCCGAGACCGGTCTCAACCCGAGACCCCCCTCCGGTCTTGGGGTGCACAAGCATCATCTCACCCCCGAGACCGCCTCCGATCTCGGGGTGAGATCACTGCATCTCAAACCCAAGACCCCCCTCCGGTTTTGGGGTGCACAAGCATCATCTCACCCCGAGACCCCCTCCGGTCTCGGGGTGAGGTCACTGCATCTCAATCCGAGACCCCCTCCGATCTCGGGGTGCACAAGCATTATCTCACCTCCGAGACCCCCTCCGGTCTCGGGGTGCATAAGCATTATCTCACCTCCGAGACCCCCTCCGGTCTCGGGGTGAGGTCACTGCATCTCAACCCCAAGACCCCCCTCCGGTCTCGGGGTGCACAAGCATCATCTCACCCCCGAGACCCCCTTCGATCTCGGGGTGAGGCCACTGCATCTCAACCCTGAGACCCCATCCGGTCTCGGGGTGCATAAGCATCATCTCACCCCTGAGACCCCCTCCGGTCTCGGGGTGAGGTCACTGCATCTCAACCCCGAGACCCCCCTCCGGTCTCGGGGTGCACAAGCATTATCTCACCCCCGAGACCCCCTCCGGTCTCGGGGTGAGGTCACTGCATCTCAACCTCGAGACCCCCCTCCGGTCTCAGGATGCACAAGCATTATCTCACCCCCGAGACCCCCTCCGGTCTCGGGGTGAGGTCAATGCATCTCAACCCCGAGACCCCCCTCCGGTCTTGGGGTGCACAAGCATTATCTCACTCCCGAGACCCCCTCTGGTCTCGGGGTGAGGTCACTACATCTCAACCCCGAGACCCCCCTTCAGTCTCGGGTGCACAAGCATCATCTCACCCCGAGACCCCCTCCGGTCTCGGGGTAAGATCACTGCATCTCAACCCCGAGACCCCCCTCCGGTCTCAGGGTGCACAAGCATCATCTCACCCCGAGACCCCCTCCGGTCTCGGGTGAGATCACTGCATCTCAACCCCGAGACCCCCCTCCGGTCTCGGGGTGCACAAGCATCATCTCACCCCCGAGATCCCCTCCGGTCTCGAGATGAGGTCACTGCATCTCAACCCCGAGACCCCCCTTCGGTCTCGGGGTGCACAAGCATCATCTCACCCCCGAGACCCCCTTTGATCTCGGGGTGAGGTCACTGCATCTCAACCCCGAGACCCCCTTCGGTCTCGGGGTGCACAAGCATCATCTCACCCCCGAGACCCCCTTCGGTCTCGGGGTGAGGTCACTGCATCTCAACCCCAAGACCCCCTCCGGTCTCGGGGTGCACAAGCATCATCTCACCCCCGAGACCCCCTCTGGTCTCGGGGTGAGGTCAGTGCATCTCAACCCCGAGACCCCCTCCGATCTCGGGGTGCACAAGCATCATCTCATCCCTGAGACCCCCTTCGGTCTCGGGGTAAGGTCACTGCATCTCAACCCCAAGACTCCCTCCGGTCTCGGGGTGCACAAGCATCATCTCATCCCTGAGACCCCCTCCGATCTCGGGGTGAGGTCACGGCATCTCAACCCCGAGACCCCCCTCCGATCTCGAGGTGCACAAGCATCATCTCACCCCCGAGATCTCCTCCGGTCCCCCTCCGGTCTCGGGGTGCACAAGCATTATCTCACCCCCGAGACCCCCTCCGATCTCTGGGTGAGGTCACTGCATCTCAACCCCGAGACCCCTCTTCGGTCTTGGGGTGCACAAGCATCATCTCACCCCCGAGACCCCCTCCGATCTCGGAGTGAGGTCACTGCATCTCAACCCCAAGACCCCCCTCCGGTCTCGGGGTGCACAAACATCATCTCACCCTCGAGACCCCCTCCGGTCTCAGGGTGGGAGCAACGTTCAGTACGTGAACCGGCCTTCGAACCAAACGACAACTTCGGACCACCTAGCGCACCCACGTGGTCCGCCGTGCGCTCGTGGCTGCTAGCAGCCATACCTCATAACGGCTTATAGTGCATTGCATGTGTCACTGTGCATGACCATGCCCCGTTACGGAGTACGATTCACTACCACTTGCAACTGTGCGCGATCATGTCAAGCAACGGCGCGCACCAAATGCAACCGTAGCAGCTAGACACCTGTAAAGCCATATTGACAGGTAACGCAGGACGCCTCCAGCGTGCACGGTGACGGTACGATAGCAATCTTCCAGAACAGAAATATGGGACATTCGAACAGGTATAAAAGCACGCGCCCACGCTGTGAGTAGGATTCTTGGACTCTGGTTTTCTAGTTTTCTTCCTACTAGCCAAAATCCTAACTATTTTCAGCTCCCTTCGGCTGAGCAGTTCTCATCTGATCCCAAGTGACTAACTTGAGCGTCGAAGGGTCCCCATCGGAGCATCCGGTCTCCGAGGACTTTTTTCTTGCAGGGGTCCAAAGAGAAGGACGTCTGTCTTCTCCGACGCTTGAAGAAGGTGACTTGGCGTCTTCAGTTCTTAATAATAAATGCTCCACATTACACACCTAGCTCTTTCTTGTTATTATGTACTCCAAGTTCGCATTGGAGGGATTCAAGAAAGACATCATATGCTCAACAAAATAATTTGCTATTTATCACACAAGAAATGAACAGGTGAAATAAGCAATTTAGTTCATGTCTATAGGATGCAAAATCGTCAGTTGATTCCATTCTTAGCAGCCTAATCTTTCATTACAACAGTAAACTTCAGAAGGTCTATATATATATATATATATATATATATATATATATATATATATATATATATATGTTACCAAAAAATAAGCTTGCTCCTTATAGATCAAAAGTTTCTCAATAACAAAATGAAAAAAAACGAAAAAAAAAGGAAAAGAAACACTGCCTAGTCAACTTACTTCATATATAAATAAATCAAAACAACTTTCTTCCTTACAGACATAAATAAATCAGTGCTCTAGAGTTTACAGCTGGTAGCAAACCTAAAGGCTCGTCTATGACAAAGATAAGGCTAAATTGATAATTAGTATAAAATACCCTGGTGATAGAACTTCTCATGCTAGGGGAACAAGCTCTATCTCCACAGGAAACCTAGCAAGCTACTGACCAGTAGAGGAAGATAGATGGAAAGATATGAGCTCAAAGGACCCTTTTTTTTTCGGTTTTGTCGAAAAAAAGGGGCGACCACGCACCAAACATATATGATAGTTTTGTGGGTGCAACGTATTTTATCGTGAATCCAAATTCTCACGGACGGTTAAAGTTTCCTGAGCTTGACTGCTTAATTCCAATTCCAACTGCCAATCTGCTTTATCTTTTGATTCCTAATGCAGGATTAGCAGTTGTTGCCACCAAGTCATGTTCCTTCGATACCGAAAAACGTAGATCCTCTTCCTCAAAGAAGCTCCTGTAAAAAGTCTCTAAAGACCGATTGTACCGATGGGAACCCTCCGACGCTCAAGTAAGCGACTTGAAAATAGTGAAAAAAAAGAGCTAATAAAAGTGACTAGAGAACTTGAGTTCATATCCCTTCCCTTATTGTGAGTGTAGGTTCTTATACCTGTTTGAAGATCCCCTTTCTCGCTATCGAAAGATGGTTAATTCTGAGGCACTGTTGTTCGGTAACGGGCATATGGCCGGGCTGATAAAGACAGGTCGCAACCGACACTAAGCATGTCAGAGGTATCTTGTCCCGCAAGCCATCTACCAGGTGCGGCGCCACAGATGACAGATGGGCCTAGTCATGTCAGACGTGCGCTATTACAAATAGTGGCCATGCATAATTACAGACAGTTAGTGGGCTACGTGGCAGCTGAAGATGGTTGGTGAGCTACATGATAGTGTTAGACGGCTCGAGATAGAGGAAACCTGGAGTCCGAGATCAAGGGAACATAAGGTCTCGGAGGCCAAGGGGGTCTCGGAGGCCGAAGCTGGGGTTCCATCAGTTGCTTCTTCCATCAACTCTAACGCGGCTCGAACAACCACATCAGCGGTCCAAAACAGACTGTTGGCCGTTGCATTCTAGTTTACCCCCAGTTTCTACTGGCTGTTGATGAACACATAAACAATCAGCCATTGCACACAGCAACAGTAAACTAAACTTGGCGATTTTCTTATTCTTGTCCTTTTTGCTGATCTTTTTCGAGCCTTTCATCACCATAATCATAATTACCTACTGAACATTAATTCACAAATTACGAAAAGAGAATGATTCAGTTTCAGATTAGAGATTTGTTAATGCTCCTCTAGCTAGCACCATTTGTTTACCTCCTTCTGATCACCTGAACTTTAGCTTTAGTGCTATCCCAGATGCTACATGGTAAAAAGCCTATGAATTCTTGGTAAAAAGTACATCAAATCCAAAACACAAATTATTTGGCACCACTTGATTTCACTGCAAACTTGTGAATAATAAAACGATCCAAACCAAATCAAACTATATATGAATTGTTGGAATCTTTTCCATTTCTTTTCCACACAAATGTCTGACTAACTTTGCTAGATGTCAAGGACAGGTATTCAAAGATTCCATTTTATAGGGTGGCTTGATCTCCATGGCCTAAAACTTCCAAAATCCAGTTGACGTGCACTGCCGCCGCACTACATGGAGCCAAAAAAGCATTAGGCGTGGGGGTTTGATGTATTCCCACCCACCACTTGCTAGCTCTCCACTGTTGCTGTCAAGAGATAAGAGATCTTCCAAAGATTCTAAGTTGGCCTTTCGCAATAGGTTAGAGGGCCATGCAAGCAAATGACTAATGAAATCACCTTCAGGCTTCATCCATCCCTTTCAGGCAATGTGGAACCCTACTCCAAGAAAAAAAAGGAAAACAACTCTACATTATAAGTATAGGTCCACAAGTGCATGATGAGAAAGAAACATTAACTCTACATTACCAAAGCTCTTTAACCAATCAAAAGATTAATTTCATCCATCAAAATGACCAAAAATATCTCATGCATGATGAGAGAAAGCTGGAAATACTCTACCATTAGTCCTAGCCGTGGGATGGTACGTTGTTTTGAATATCTTGAATTTATAGATTCCGAGCACATAGCAAATAATTAGGTAGTAATTTAAGAGATTTCAAATGCTCGGGATTCAGTGTCATCTCCATGGAAGTTACGTTCTGAAGTGACCTAAACAATCCTCCAACAAATTTTTCTCACACTATACCTTGAGCCTTTCCATAATTCATCAATAAATTCTATGCCTTCTTTTTATCATCATCTCAAGAACTCTTCCTATCATTGATCACCCTAACGATTTAACTAGAATAAATGGGAATGTAAAACAAAAATTTTCGCTTATAAAGAAATTTTACATTCTTATTGTATCAAACTAGAATGACTCGAATTTTTACTCTAAAAAAATGAAAGGGTTGTTTTTCTCCAAATCTCAAGGAGCCTAGCTAGAGCAAACAGCACTGACTTTTCATCTTAAGGCTAAAATTAATAGACTTTTAGTCTCCAAACTTTCGCTCAAAAGTTATTTTGTTTGTTAAATTTTTGATTGTTACAATTTAATCCTCACATTTTAAGAATATTGTATTGCTATTAATTGTATCATCACATAAGATCAATTGATAAAATAATTAACGTATCATTCTGATGCAAATATATAGACTAATTAATAGATTAATACACAACTATTTCACTAATTTTAACCAGCTTAATTAATTTGTGTTATGAGTTATGAACAATTAATATTGCATTATTAAAATATAAAGAACTAAATTGTAATAATTAAAAATATAAGATCCAAAATTTTGAGTTAAAGATTGAAGATATCTTTAATTAATATCAATTGAAACCCTTCATTCTATCACAAGAAGTTACATACCTACAATTGAGTATTAATTTGATGTGCATCACCGGATGCCGATCGATATGCTTCCTTTCACAAGCTAGGAGCAACATATATATTTGACCTCCAATGCCGAAATTACTGCAGCTAGCAAGAGAGACACTATGAAGCTATAAACGCATCAAACTGCTGCACCAATTAAAGAACCTTTTCTTATAAATCATATTTATCTTTCGATCAATAAAAATCACATTTATCCTCAAAAGTTCCTGCTCCTCCTGGATAGAAATTAACTATATTATACTCCCCTTTCAAAAGAATCCTTCAAAGCAAGAATCGGCTCAGCCATCACCCCTCCTTTTATCGACAAGAATATGAAGTAACCTGGCGGTGAGATCGATCGAGCAAAGGGAACAGTGCCCACTGGCTCTGCTTTTCTTTCTTTTATACAGCTTTCTTTTTCCTTCTGTTGCTTTAATCTCACACATTCCTCTCCCGTGTCTTCTTCTTACTGATCATTGAATCCAGTGAGGACAGACCATGATGCTCCCTAGGCTTCAGAAACTTCCCCAGTTCCAATTCAAAAATCTCCAAGAGGACCACCCTACCCTCCCAAAAGCCTAGAAAGAGAAGCCACGAGGGCTGATGATTAGTGCATCACCGAGGCCATGCCACCTTTTTGCCCCATGCCATGCGTGCTCCCTTTTTGCTCCATGCGCCTGGCGCTTGTTTAACTACGTTGGAGCTCACGCGCAGGCACAAGCTTCAGCAACCCAACAAGGACGTGCTCGATTAGACAGGTGCAATGAAGCCTGGTATATATAATCTGGATATATATATATATATATACTTTTTCATCAGGGATATGGTTGTTTAACTCGTCCTGTCACACGTACTGGAACATTCTCACCCATTCCAAAGATCTGAGATGAGTTCACAAGGAGCAGATGGCATTAAATTCGACTCTTTCTTGGAGATATGAGACCAGTACCCAGGCAGAATTAAATGGCATGCATGCATCCTTTTTTACCAGTAGATTGGATGAATATTGCAATGCGTCTTGTTTAATTGCCTAATTAGTAGTAATTATTTAGCATCATTCATAGGATTTTATATATATTGGTATCTTGAGTAGTGAACTTTAAGCAATATATAAAGCTTGTTCAGAAATGCATCCAATATGTGTTGCTGATTCATGCATGGGCAACTTACTATGTTCTAATTTGCTACTTTTTGCCACTCAATGACAATTTTTTTTTTTTTTGAAAAAATAAAAATTCTGTCCAAATTTATTATGAGACGCACTTCAGAACAATCAAAACTTTCATAGTTTCACACATCTCGTTCTCGTAAGATAGCAAGTCGCCATACTAATGATTCTTTTTTTCAAAAGTCAAAGCAAATTTTCTTGTTTAAAACCAACCATCAAAAAACTAGATTTTGAATAACAAGCCTTAAAGATTAAAAGATCATAAATTATTTGCTAAGAAGGTATACTACAGAGCGGAAATCTTTGACCAAGATACGGGCCGGTGATGCATGCCTCATTCAGCGATGAAACAAAAAAAAAAAGTATGTAAATTATTAAAATATAATAATTTTATATTAAATAAAAAGAACAGTATTATGTTATGTTATAGCTCAAATTTATCTGCTATGAATTACATCTTCTTAAATTTTTGAGCTATAAGATTTATTTATCTTTTATTAATAAGCTTTTATTTAAATCATTTTAATTTGCTAACCAGTTAATTGGACGGATCCATCAATTTATTGGCATTTTTTTGTGATATAGCTTATCCTTCCAGCATGGCATAAAATAGCTAAGATTATGGAAAAAGCTTTCTAAGTTATAAGAGCTATGGAATCGAAGACACCAGGGCGAGTAGGGGGGTACAACTACAAGCATTCAAAGGACGGCGGGGTATTCACCCAAAGTTCCCGCAACAATAATAAAAGCAAAGATTTGAATCCCCGTGCGCCTGCCGTTCGCTTCCACCGCAAGCACCCTCCCTCTCTAACCGCATACGATGGTCCCCGGTGGTAAATTACTTAATTATAAGATATTCCCTTCCCTTCCCTTCCCCCGGTGGCCCCACCACCCATTTGCTGCCATGCAGAATCGCGCATTCCCCCAGGAGCTCGCAAAACGATCACCGAAATGGCAAAGAATCTCCCTCCCGCTCTCTCCTCTCCTCCGCGCCTTTGGGTACACGAATTCTTCCCATAATTCCAATTATTTTATTAAGATACGTTAGTAGAGAACTAGCCTGTAGGGACATTTTAGGAATGAAATTTTGTCGCTAAACTGACTTGTACGCTCACCTTCGGTCACCGGAACCAAACCCACGCGCTACCCACCCATGGTCTAAAATGACGGCGGCCATGCGCGTTACCCTTACCAGGTTATAATACTAGCGATTACTTTGACGGAAAAAATAAAGACCGTTACTCCGTTAAGGAGTATTATAACGGCAGGATGGTAAGCGTACCTGAGGTGAGGCGGCGAATCGGATACCGGAAGGGGCCCACAGGAACACCTCCTCCACCGCCGTCAGCCTCAGATCCGAGAGAATCAGACGGACGACATCACCCGGGGCCCACCACCTAAAGAACAGAGCGAAATGCCACGTCAGCTCCGTCTCCGCTCGTGAGAGCTAAAAGGGCGCGCGTCTCGGCCCTCCGCCTCTCCAACCTCGCCATCGCGTCCCCCCCTCACCATCCGTTCTCGTCTTCTTCCATTCCCTCCTCTGTTCTCTCCTCCTCTCCCAAAAAAAAAAAAAAAAAAAAATTCCAAATTTAATAACTGTAGAGGAAAAAAAAAGAAAAAAAAGAAAAGAAAATCGTCTTTGTCTTTGCTTTTCGGCTGGTTGCTGCAATGGAAAGGCGGGCGAAGCCGCCAGTGCGGTGCGGTAGCGTTAACCCGTCGTTCTCCTCGACCCTCCTCGACGCCATCTACCGCTCCATTGACGAGACCGACGGCAGAACAGCGAGAGAGCACCGCAACGGCGGCGCGCCCGACCGCCGCGAGGCCACCTTCCCCGCCGCTGCAAAGAAGCAGCAGAGTTCGCCAGCGGAGTACTGGCGGCCGGCAGAGAGGAGAAGCACTGCGGTGCCGAGCGAAAGGGCGGTGACCGGACTTCGCAAACCCGATAACCGACGTTTCCCGGTGAACTCGACTTCCAGCTCCTCCGACTGCTCCAGTTACGGCGGTTTCTCGTCCTCAGAGGCCGAGTCGGTGCCCCGCCCAGCCGGGCTCCGGCCGGTCCGTACCGGCGGTTTTCTTTACCGGTTTGAGAGGGCCCGATCGAATCCCCCACCTCCGCTGCCTCCTGCGGCCGCGTCGCCGCCGGCGCAGCACCACAAGGACAAGAAGTCGGGCTCGATCCGGAGCAAATTCCGGAATCTGAAGAAGGCCAACACCCCGGCGTCGCCGGGGGCCCGCCTCGCCAGCTTCCTCAACTCCCTCTTCACCGCGGCCGGGAACCCAAGGAAGTCAAAATCCACCACCGCCCCGTACGCCGCCGGGGCAGCCCCCGGAGGTGGCTGTGGAAGGCGAGGGGCGGAGTCGGCGTGCTCGACGGCGTCCTCGTACTCCCGGTCGTGCCTGAGCAAGACCCCCTCATCAAGGGCTCGGCCGGCGGCATTGGCCGGAGAGGGGGTGAAAAGGTCGGTGAGGTTCTACCCGGTGAGTGTGATCGTGGACGAGGACTCCCGGCCGTGCGGCCAGAAGTGCCTGTACGACGGAGATCCGGCGGCGGGGGTGACGCGGCGGCTGCCGGCGTCGGCTGCGATGGCGAAGAAGAGGATGGAGGAGCTTCTCCGAGGGTTAGAGGGCGAGGAGGAGGAGGACGACGACGACGACGGGAGCGATTCAAGTTCGGATCTGTTCGAGTTGGAGAATCTGACGGCGATCGGAGGGCGAGGGTACAATGATGAGCTTCCGGTGTACGAGACCACTTACTTTGGCACCAATCGCGCCATTTCCCACGGCTTCATCCTGTAATTGAAAAAAAAAAAAAAAAAAAAAATTCGGACGAAATTAGAAAGAGAAAAGAAATGGCTACTTGGGAAAATTTCGTGTTTTTTTTTTTTTTTTTGTTTCGTTAATTACTGGTTTTGAGGTTCTATGGGAAATAAGAATGAGCTTGCTTGTGTTTTGGGTGGAAAAAAGAAAAAAGATTACTTTGGGTTTCTAATAATTTTATCTATTTGTATGTTTATTTTTGTGGTTAGTGGGGGAAGTTAACTTTAATGAAGATGTCATTATAATTAAAAGAAGGAAAGGAGAAGAGGTTTAAAGATTCTATGAAGGGAGTTGTACATGCAAATAATAGTTAAGCTTAATATATCATTGGCATGGGCTTATCACGATAGAATAAAATGTACATGCATATATCTTTAGCATATCATAACTTAATACATAATTCTTTGAAAGTTATCAGAGTGTTAAAAATAAAAAATAATATAATTTGTTGTTTGAGAATTCTCAAAACAAGTGCATCATTGTAGAGTTATTAAGTCAATATGTAAGTAAAGCTCTTGCCTATGATTGATTAATCGTTATAGTTGTTTATATTAAAGAAAAAGTAAAGCTCAAATTGATTTATTGAACGGATAGAATAAATATATTTATTATAAGAGGTAGGGGAGGTGCCTATGATTGATTAATCGTTACTTTTAGTTGTTTATATTACGGTCGCCATGAGAAACGATCTAAAATTGACTCAAATTTTGCGGCTAACAAGTAAGAATTAAATATAAACTAATGTTTGTTCGACTTTTAATGTTTTTTCATCAACATTGAGAGCCACAACCCCGCTTAAATGCCAAAAAAAAAAAAAAAAAAGCTCACAAATTTGATTCCAATTGCAATTGAGACTGCTATAAATCACGCCTGAGATGCCCTGCTTTAATGAAAGTACTATTCTAAGGACCAACAATAAAAAAAAAAAAAAAGGGGCCTTTGAGCCAAGCAGTGAACCCAAATGATTCAAGCTTCCAATCTTCTAGCATCCATATTTTTCATCTCTTTGTAGATGAGGCCTAGTTAATACCATGGTGTCACAGTTATCATTGTGATATTATCCACAAAATTCAAAGTTTATCCTCTTTTTATGTGAACTGATCCCAGTCTAAGTTATATGAAGAGATAATAATCTCTTTTCCTCTCCTTTTCCGCTTTTGCGCCCATCGGTCAAAAAGAAAGAGAGATGGCTCAACCCAACCAGGGCAATGGATACAGCATCCCATCAATTGATTCCAATCCTTTTACCAAGGGAAGGCCAAAAAAAAAAAAAAAAAAAGCTGTAATCTGAGCCAGTTGCCAAAATACGAGCGACAGCCAACATCATGCTTTGTTCTTATGGTTTATTAGTAAAGCTGCTCACATTCAACAACTTGACCCTCTAACAAGATTTGGAAGCCAGACTTATGCTACCCCTTGTCTTTAAGAAGGTTATTGGTCCAAAGCTTACACTCATGATCAACTCAGACTCTGGTTCATACTGGCCTTAGACTCATCCTAATCCTTCCTGCAAAATTATTCAGTCTTTATGCAATACTTTACGTTAATGCTTGTGTTTATATTGGCAAAAACATAGAACTAGAACTAGTCCAATGAACAGAGTGCTTACAAGCAGGCTGCAAAATATAGAATGATGGAAACTGAGATATACTGAAGATTAAAAAAAATAGCAAACTAGATACATTTTTATAGTGGTCATACTAGAATAACTTATATACAAACCTTTTCTTGCACAGGATAAATTCATTCTCTAACTTCTTTTGATGGTTAATTCATGGTTCATGTAGTAAGTAAAATAGGTAAATATGGTGCTCTAACATTGAGTTTATACCATTAATTAGGACCTATATTAACAAACAAGGCAAGGTGTTTTGGACCATTCGTTGTACATGAAGTGGATCCATGACTGAGAATTATCCAATAAGCAAGGAAGGAATATGATAAATTAAGATTAACAAAAGCATCATCTTGAAAATTATCCAATCCTCTCTTCTTCACTTGTCTCCACATTTTGGACTTTTAATATGGGGATGGACAAACACAAGCGAAGGATCAATTAATGCAAGTAGTTTGAGCAATGAAATGGACCACAAAACCACAACAAGAAGGGGATGTGCTCCATATACATTATATTATTCCTTGCCATTCTCTTGTTTTTTTACATGCTATTTAATTATTCTACTTGACTACATATCCATAGATAACATGGTTGAGGTTCTTAGATAGAGAAAAGGAATATGGTCCCCCCACATGAAAAGGTTCTTTCTTGAGTTTAATTTTATGTTATACTCTCCAGCCCACGTACGGTTGTCAAGTGGGGGAGCTTGCATTCAATGATAGGGATTTAAGGCATTGGAGGGCATTAACATTGAAAGTCTCAGTGCATGAGAGCTAAGAAAATATTTTACTGACCCACTTGCTAGCTAGTTGACCAAACTTTCTCCTCCTATCTCATATCATTACCACTATAATGACCTACAAACACTTCATTAGAAGTGGCTTTTGGGGGTTTCAATGGCTATAAGACTCTTTTTTAGCTCTTCATAATAGCTATATTTGAAACTTTATCACATTATTGAATAATTTTCTCTAAGGATGATCAATATATAATTTTTTAGTAGTATGGAATAAAGTGGTATCAACTTCTTAAACTTAGTTTTTGGATTAGGGCTATGCTACGGATCACCTCAACTGAAAAAGTTATGAGAGGAAGTGTAAAAAGACCAAGAAAGGCTACCAACAGTCAAACTTAGAACAGTAAGGTTAACCTATATCAAAATTAATTGGATCTACTCTCATTCTCACATCTTTCAACCTCTTGAAACCCAAACGCCTTGAGGCACTCATCCAACATGCAGCATGACATTTTACTTAAAGCTATGGTTGGTGATTGTATATTTGCAATTAACTAGGCTTGAATGAAACATGTTAGTGAGGAACACTGCCACAATTGCATGCTATTATAAACGGCAACAAGTTGCTTTAACAACTAGATGACATGCCACGAAAAAAACTAGTCAAGACCCTCATGTGGACTTTTGCACTACTTTTCTTGAAAAGAAGGTGATTACGTACTCCACTTGATTCTTTGAGATAATGAAGACCATTGCAAGAAAAACAAATAGAAACAAACAAGATCACAGGCCACTGAAGTCTACTAAGATTCATCAAAAGAGTCTCTAGATTTATCATAACCTATAGCCGGAGTAGCATTGCACATGGGATTGAAAAAAATGAACATGGAGTTGGAAGACAAAATAGAAAAAGCTTGACATAATTTAAGAGAAAATGAGATTCTAGACTAAAAGATATCAAATGGTGCCTTATATCATCTATAGCTTATGGTTTTTTTTTTTTTTTTTTTTTTGGTACAGACGGTCGATCATACTTGTCTAGTGCGAGTCAGCCCAGATAGATCTGAGTACAAAATTTGCTGCAAAGGATAAGGACAGGGATCTCCCAATCTCCATTACCACGAACCACATGCTGGGCCACTGAAATAGCAACCCAGTCCACCATCGTATTAGCTTCTCTAAAAATATGCGGATCTGGACACTGTCAATTTCCCGCATAATAGTCCAAATATCCCTAAGGATCGGATTAGAATGGCCAGGAGGGCAATTCTCCTTCTTCAGCCAGGAGATGACCGTCATGGAATCACCCTCGATGAAGAGCCTCTGAGCATGAAGAGTATGTGCAGCATAAGATATATAGCTTATGGTTATCAAAGCATGCATTTTATTGACCATTTGTATGATTTTTTTATTAACCTAAAAATAATATATTTTATTATTTTGCTAATATATTTTTTATTATTTTTCTAAAAAAAATGTAATTGCTGGTTGCCGAGCATTTTCATACGTTGTACCTTATTTAGCATCCAACCTCACTGCATTTAACTTAGTAAAGTTTGGATCCAACTTCTAGAACTTATATTAAATTAAATTATTGACCATCACCCTAACTTAAATCAATTGCTGCTTTAATCATAATTATTATATAACTATATTTAATATCCTAAAGTTACCGCACTCCAATCTTAGGACCACTCTTTTTATGTATCATATTCGAACCCTAGGTTGCCTAGGGAACACTACATACCTTTGTCTGTGGAAACTAAAAGTCACTTGTTAGGCCTAATGTGAAATGAAAAGCCTAAATTGCTTGCTTAGATTTATGTAGGCTTGTAGTTTAATCAAATGGATGCACATGGCCCCCATATTAGAGCTAGAAGAAAATTTTTAATCTTTATTTTATTATTAACTCAGAAGAAAGCAATGTTTTATTACACTTCCTCCGTAACTCTTACTTTTGGTTTAAAACATATCTTTCTCATTAGTTTTTGCCAAAGAATTAATAGAAGATCACTAATCTAATGAAAACCATTGTACTTGTTGTTTAGAAAGATGATAATGGTACTTTATTTTCTAGACTTGCAAATCGTTATTCATAATAAAATGAATAAATTCAATTGAAACTATTTCAAGTCATCCTAGCAAACAACCAAATTTTAGTTACAACATTATGATTTCACTTAAAGACATCCAATAAGATTAAAGTGGGAAGCTTTAATCGTAGCGAGGAAAAAAAGTGACCTACCATAGTGCCAAAGAAGGCATGCATGAGAGATTTGAGCCCAATTAGTCAAACTATAGTTGTATTAGCACACCACGTTTGCACATGATTATATTGTATGGGATATTAATTGTTTTATTACAATGTTCACATTATGATTCCACATTCTTCTGACTTCTTCTCACAGCCATTTATTCAAAGTGCTTAAGTTTGAGGCATGCAAGTTGTCCCTAAGCTCATTGTTTAAGCAAATGCAGGAAAGTGGAAACGCCCCCTCTACTCTAAAAAATGCTCTAAATACATCTCTCTTAATTCAATTCTCCTTGTGTTTATGTATGCGCTGGAGAGGAAGCTAGACAACCTTAAAAAAAAGTAAGGTAGTGTTTGATAGAAAAATATTATCCATGGATAAGTGTACGGAATAGAGTTTGTCCCTGGCCATCCCTAGGGATATCCTTGGCTTCCATTGATCATATCAAATGCAAAAAGGTAAATCCATAGGATAACTTTTTTTTGCTCTTATTTGAAGGGATAACCAGCTATTCCTGCATTTTCTAAAGAATAAATTGAGGGGATATCCATGGTTAACCATGGTTAAGCATGGACTATCCTTTTGGTTAACTTTATTTCCAGCTATCCCTTATAGTTATGGCTTTTGAGAATAAGAGGGGATATCCTCTCTTATCCCCTATTTCAAACACTACCTAAGGTAGTGTTTGATAGGAAAAATATTATCCATGGATAAGTGTACGGGATAGAGTTTATCCCTGGCTATCCCTAGGGATATCCCTTGACTATCCCATTGATCATATTAAATGCAAAAAGGTAAATCCATAGGATAACCTTTTTTTACTCTTATTTGAAGGGATAACCAGCTATTCCTGCATTCTCAAGGAATAAATTGAGGGGATATCCCATGGTTAACCATGGATTATCCCTTTGGTTAACTTTATTCTCTGTTATCCCTTATAGTTATGACTTTTGGGAATAAGAGGGGATATCCAATATCCCTTGGATATCCTCTTATCCCCTATTTCAAACACTACCTAAGAGTTGAATCAACTTTAAATCCCAATCATCCATCGATCTCTCATGAGGATAGCACATGCACAATATTTGAATCAAATAATGCTAGTATATATAAAGCACCATCAATAGTTTCACTTCGTTTTTTCTGAGTCCAAATCTTTGTCACGAGAGTAATTCATGACAAGAGCAATGAGAGATAGTTCAATAAAAATTAAATAATCTGGAACTGTTCTAAACCCTAAACCCTATATATATAGAGAGAGAGAGAGAGAGATGCAGTAACTCTGGAATCTTAGGTTTGTAGTCAACTATTTTTATTATATGAGCAGCACCTCTCTCTCGTCCACGTCCATGGGTGGCATGTGACCATGAACAGCGTAGGCAAATTCTAATAACAGGGAGTAGAGGACCAAAGGATAGGTGGAATATAGAACGTATATAAAGATATTTATGGGTAGAGATCACCCAAAAGAACACCGGTTTGATATGCACACAGCGAAGTCAATGATGTCAGCTGGGTCCTGCTCCCATTTTATAATAAACTGAGCTGCGTTTAATGGCGAGTGACCTCCAGCTTTCTTCTGATGGGGTACAGCCCACAGAATAAAGTCTCCTGACTCTTTGAGGTGTTGTCTGGCAAACAGTCTCAATGAAACTGCTATAGAGACAAGTGGGGAAGCTAGCTTCGTTGACATAGAAAGCATATGTCACCAAATAATGGATTCTCTGATCAGAAATGGTTTTTTATCATCCCTGTAAAGGTATGATGATTGTTGTTTGCTAACTCAGGCCAAATTTTAGATGTATTTGAAAATAAAATAATTAAACTATTTGCCCAAGCTCTGCTTATATTAAGTTTATAATTTTAAAAACAGACAGCTTTATTTGCTCGGTTGATGATATAAGTTTGAAATAATGGTTATTATTCTTATGATGCAGTGGTGGTTGAAGGAGTCTCTCGAATAGGTGGCACTATGGCTTCAAGAGCTAAGCACAACAATTTGTCAAAATAGAAATGAGAGGTGCCATGGCCCCTCTGTGCTTTGATGACCAATCTACACTGCATGCCACCACCCATATAACTATGAATTATTGGAAGACTGATTTGATTTCGCTGAAAACTTTTTTGTCCATTTGCACGCAATTATCTCCTAATTGAAGTTCGATGTGCATGCATCGTTGGTCAACTACGCTTTGACTTTAAGCACCCAAATCGAATCATATGATGACAACTCAAAAGCTAGAGTCAAAGATCACCAGCTCAAGCAAAGGACATGGAGACAAGTGTTCTTCCGTGCTCCACAGACATGAAACTAGCTAGGACGTAACCAGGCTCACTGGGAGAGGTAGCAGGGCTCTGTTAATTTCTAATGGATATTCTCCTTAATTTTTCCTTTGAAGATAATGCTTTGTCATTTATCGAATGAATGGGTTCATGAACTTGTTTATTAAAAACTCATTATTCCTGAAAGATTCATATACATTGCATAGGCTATATATGTTTCTTGAAGTATATAAACCACCTAGAAAAGTTATCTGATATATAAATCTAAATTGGCATAATTTGAAGATAGTCAGTCTCATGATACCATACAAAACCAATAGCTAGCCATCATCATCAAAATAAATAAGTGCAAGCCAGATTGTGTAACATGGACCCTGCTACATATTTCCACAGAAAAATATATCCTAGAAAAATTACTTATTTGGCTTAGTATGTTTATGGCAAAGTTTTGGTATTATATATCATATGCACAGCTCATATCTCTTAATGCGACTTAAAAGTTATTTAAATTAGATATTAACCAATAAAAATCTCATATAGTTGCTAAAAAATTGTCATTTTCAGCTGTTAATTCAAACAGGACTTAAAATTATTAAAAAAAAAATTAAATCATATTTTGCTAATACCTTTATCTTTATCATCTCTGTATGAATGTAGAGTCCACTATCATTAAGAATTTTTGACCAAAAATTTTATATGATTTCATTTGATGAGTTATAATTATTTATATTTTGCTAACATGTATTTGTCAAACTTTGGTACTTGCGTTTGATGCCTCATGAGAGAGAGAGAGAGAGAGAGAGAGTGGAATGGAGGGGAGGAGAGAAGAAGGGAAAAGGAAAAGTAGATGAGTGACAAAGCCACAGAGTAAGACAAGGAATTAGCAATCCCGAGGAGGAAAGAAGGCATGGTAGGAGAAGTTCTTCTTCTTTTGCTTTTCTAGCCCTGTTTTCTTTTCTTTTGTTCAGACTGAAACCCCCATCAAAGGTTGGAATGGCAGTGAAGAAGCTGGAAGGAATGGAGAGGGGATCGGATCCGATACACCTGCGGTGAGAGGGACTTGTAATATTCCCCAAATGATGAACATTATACCACCAAGGACCATGCCTGCAACCTCTGACCTCTCTGACACTGTCTGACAGGCCTGAGCTCACCCACATGCATCTCACCACGCTCTAACTCATCCAAAACTTTTAAAACTCTCGTGAAGTGAGTCCCCATTGTCTAAGAATTATAAACTTTATTAATGAAGTGTTGTTTCTGCTCCTCCTACGTCTCTGCTGTGCTTTAATGTTCTCACGAGGAAGTGGTGGTTGGCTGCGGGGCTTTTAGATTACTCCTCTGCTGTACGCCCATCCTGAGGCAAAAGCCATGGCAGCAGGGTGGCAGAGGGTGGGACTCAGGCTCAGCTGCTGCTGCTGCTCACAATGCAGGTTGCCAATAAACCTTGAGGTGAGGAGCACAAATAATATTAATTCCAAGCGTTTTTGAATAAAACATCAAGCAGCAACTCAGGCCATGTGCAGTCCCTACTCACTGGATTGGATGGATGGCAGAACCATCTAATGATGAAGCTGAAGGTGGTTCAGGCTTGGGTCCAGCAAGTACTCTTAGCTTTAAACCTTGACATGGACTGTCTGTCCCCTGAGGCATGGTAAGGGATGGTAAAAGTGGTATGGCTTCCAAATTTGATATGCCAAGCTCTGTTTGATGGACATGTTTACTGCTTAACTGTTGGCAACCTCTAACCCATAACGAAGTCATGGATTTGGTTCAGTCTGGGTCTAGACATCAATGTTATTTAGGCTTGAACAGGATAATAGGTCTAGTGTTGGATCCTAATAGCTAGCTATCCCTATGAAGGAATGTATTGCTAATATTACATAAGACGAAACCATTTCAACTTATAAAGTAGAAATGAATTCTTCCATCCCATCTTATATGGAGTGAAGATTCTCTATATCATAAAAGATGAAGATAAAGATAAAAAAATTATTTTGGTTCTACTGTCATGGCAGGAATAAGAATATCCATTTTTGCTTTATTTATTATGTGTTTAAGTATTATAACACCCTTTATATTTTCACATACATACATATATATGTATATACTAATTTAAATTTTTGCTTATTTTAATGCATAAGCACTAATTACATTAATAATCTCTCTATTTAATTTCTTATAAGCAATTGATATTAATTTTTCTACATGTCATCGAATCCAATATTTCCATGCTTTTCCACTCAAAAGTTCAACATTCCAAGCAGTAAATAAAATTCTCTTCTTTTATACAATAACCTATTTTTACAACTTGTTGTTTTTCTTGTCTCCTGCTCCAATTGGCTTCCATTATACTGCATTACTCCTAGAAAAATCAACTTCTAAATAATCATTGCTCATTTATCGCTAGAACTCAGATAAATTGTGGCAGGTTACGCATCAACAATAACCTAACCAACCTTCCTTGACTTTGTCACCCCAAACCACATCACTTTGCGGTGGGTTAACTTACAATGTCTTAGCTAATGCTTGCTCATTAACCATTGCAACTAATGACTAATGAGCAAGCATCAACGACCAAACCAATCCCCAAGCCATGTAACATTCACATATATCAAATTAGGATCGATTTCATAACTATTAATATACTTTATGACTAGCTATCAATCTAACATCAATCCTCTCGTCTGTCTCTCTCTTGCAGGGAAAAAAAATGTTTTTCTTAAGCAACAGAAAAATCTATTAATAACTAAAAATTTGTTTAATACCATGGGTCATATAAACAGCTCCTTACATGGATCGAGAAAAGCTGTACACCTCAACTCAACCAGGTTCTTCTTTGACATTTATTCGTTGAGCTGGCTCTTCTTGTTTCATTCTCTATCATTGATTCTGAAGTGGTCCTCGATACAAACACAAACCTCTCATTAAGTCTGCACAAAGAAACAATTCTAGTTCTCAAAATGAAAAATTACAGATATTACTGACAACAAAGAGACAAACATTTTATTTTAAAAAATTGGTCCATGGTCACAACATTATTGAACACAATGTTGAATACACCATTTGAGGAAAGATGCCATGCCCTGCAGACTTTTTAAGCATGAAAGGTAATATATGAATTATCAAATCAACTACTTCCCCTTCAAACACTGACTTATATCCGGCATGATATTGAAGTCTGAACAGAAAGCTAATCCAATTGAATCATTTTTCAACATCGACAGAGACGTGCTGAGTCACTCAGACACCAAAACAGCAATGCCCACCTTTTCATCTACCGAGAATTCAGCCTCTGGACATCCACAAACTGATACAGATCCCCACGACGTTGCTTTTCCAGGGGGAGGTTTGACCTGCATTCAATAAAGACAAAACTTTTAACACATGAGGAGGCATGAACTTTCAAAGCTATTGCAAGATGACTGAAATTCAAAATACCAGAGATGGGTTAAACCAAAAGTAATATCTTGTTACATATCACATCTATTGTTGAAATTTATCCAAAACGTACGATGATTTTTTTAATTTTATAAAAGACTTAGGAGGTTTAAGAAAGTCATTTGCTTCTCTGAAATTCCAGATATATTATATACCAACTAATAACATTAAGTTTCCATTTGTAATGTTCATACACAGAAGCGCGAGCAACTAGCAAGGCATGCCATGGTGGCCTCAGAGACAACTCCTTGTGCTTACATAAAACTTCAATTTATTAATGGTTAGCTTGTATTTGGTCGACTTTTGAACAGAACTTAAATAATCCGCATTAATATTCAAGCTATTTTATGTTTCAACTAATTCACATTCATACAGTTGAAAATACTTTATGTCTTAATCAAATTTGGGACACAAAAGTTGAAAGGTAAATCTTATGTTTTGATAAGTTTCACTTGAAACAATAATGCACCTCTGAAAATTACCTTCTAAGCTCAATTAATGAATAATCGATCTCTTCCACAATAATTGCCTCCTCATGCTCAGTAGTTGCAATCACTTCTCCAAACTAACAACCAGATGAAAAAAAAGACAAGTAACAATGTGTTAATTTCCAGGCTTTGACAATCTAAGAACAGTAGATTTTGAAATTTTGGAAGAAAACAGTCAGATGTTGGTAGTGTGATTCTGAGGAACATGAATAAGCATAGTCTTCAGCAAGCAGATAGAAAGAAGTAATTTTAATTCAGGTTTCCACTTACGGGTCCAACGAGTGTGGAATGACCCCAAGCAACGTAACTAGCACCACTATCTCGAGCAGGGGAACAAGTCGCCACAAAAAACTGAAAAACAAATTAAAGAAATTCTTTAATATTGATAGTTATATTTAGTCATATACAATTTTCTCAAAAAAAGAAGTCATTAAAATGGGGACAAGCTTCCCCATATTTTCATGAGAGGCGCAAGCTGCACTTTGTTGGACTTAAATAAATTGGTCACGACTGGGAAAGATTAGAAAGGCTGGTTCTACCAAAGGTAAAAGTTTGCCAATTAAGATGGCCGAGTCAATAAAGATTTTAGAAAAGGAGGAAGACAGACTAAATATAAAGAGATGGACCCAATTCCACACAAAATCTTTGTAGTTAGATGGAAATCAACAGCGAATTCACCAAAATGCAGGCCACAGCAACACATGTACCTGATTATCAGCAGCCCTGGAATGAAAATAGAAAACTCATCAGCAACCGTAGGAATGTAAACAGAAAAAAAAAAAAAATATATCTAATAGATTTAATTTATAAATGAGCTACAATCAAACATGCTTCCATGTTAGCATATTGAAAATCAAGGAAAGATGCAAGCCTTGTAGGTTATTTGGCAAGCACCTTTATGTCCAATGATGCCATCGGTAGGAATGGAGTACTTGCTCTCTGGCTGAGAACTGGTCAGAAATAGTTTCTAAAGTCTAATAGATAACAGCTAGAATATTACAGCTGACATATAGATGGGTAGCAGTATGCTGGTTAAAGTTTATGCGAACAAGCATACAAAAGCTAAGCCCTCACCCCGCAACTTCATAGTCTTAACTCATAACTTTTGCTTCCATGATAGCACAAAATTGTATATCATGCTGCCAGCTTAGTTCTTGAAAATGAATATGAAAATTCATCTCCGGTTAATCGCACTTAAAGGCACCGCATGACCAAGGGCAGATCCATGTACAATTGAGGGTCAGCAGTAGACCCCCAACAACCCCCCACCCACGCTTCTAAATTTTGGGAATTCTATAGAGGCTTTAAACTTCTTATGAAAATTTTGGGAAATTATGAAGCAATTGAGCTCCACCATGCATGACCATGATTCAAAGGATCCTACCATGAATGCAAGTCATTCATACACATACATGCATTCACATGAATGGATGTGGCTGCATGCTCTCTCTCCTTCTCCCCAGATGGATTTTGCCTGGTGTCTAAGATTTCTCTAATGTTAGTTGTTACAAATGGTTCAGATATAAAATAGCAATGACTCACGGTGATTCGCAATCTCTGAACAAAATAATTGGAAAAACAAAATTTGTAATCATAGAATATATTGATGTACAACACTAGTTCCAATCAGGAAGAATGCAGCATTTACCTTGCCCTTTGTAGCAATTCCCAATGCAAGGGACCAGTAGTCATGTTAAATGCTCCAGGATAGCACAGCAGATGGGCACCTATAGTCAGTAATGTCATTCCTCCAATGATTATTAAATGCTTGAAATATGAGATACTATTAAACAGGAAAAACAGTTAACAGGCAATTTAAAGCATGATACTTGTGATCAAAAGAAACTTATTATATGAGAATGAACTGAGAGCAAAAATAGAAAAACTGCATAAATGGTAGTAATATGCTGCATGAAAATGCAGTAGAATTATAAATAATGTGAATAACCATTGTGTCAGAGTATCTATTTTTTAACCTTTTTAGAAAGCAGAAAGTTTCTTATGTTAAAAGAAGAATCATTGGCCAGAAATAAAGGAGAACTCCAAGGAGTACAAGATTCGTTACTAACTTGGAATATAAGATACATCACTAACAAAGAATGTTCAGACCAAGAAGCACAATATACATATTAATGGCAAAATAGTGTGAACATATAGAAAATCAAGGGAAACTATCCTAGCTTAGCTTGTGATCATCCGATGCACATTAACCTAAAACAGATTAATGCTACATATAAAGCCTCATTTAGACAGGAAAAAGTCCTGTTCAAAGTGTTTTTACAAATATAATGGGAATGCAAAAGGATCAAAACTACATCTTTTTGAAACTACTGATCATGGGCTGGCTATGTTTGTCACAACCCAGAAATTTAGGGATAGCGGGAAATTTTCGTACACAGGTACCAACAGCAGCAGTCAGACAATCCGAGAAAAAGAAAAGCGATCAAAGAATCTATTATTTATCAATTAGTATGAAAATTCTGCATCCTGTTATAGATGTTTCTCTAGATAAGGATATTCTTACATATGAAAATTCATGAATTTGGCCCACTTTAACAAAACTGACTTTTATGCGCACAAATCCCTAGCAAAATGATGGACGATCCTCTTCACCTCCAAAAGATTAGTAGCATAAGGACAAACTGGCAACAAGAGCTAACACTTCCAAATGGTCATTCATAGGCACCTACCATGCACAAATTCAAAAAAGCTGGCTAAGGAAGTCAAATAAAGCAAAGAATCTTCTAATTTCGAGTATTGAGATCTAAAAAGAACATCAAGGAGAAAACATAAAGCCAGTGGTTCCAATAAAAAACTGAAGGCCAGAGGTGCTATATAAAATCCAATTCTGATTTTCAAGTTAAATCCACAGTTATGTACCACAGAAAGAATAATAGAAAATGCTTCCCCAGAAGAAGCCCTTAGAAGGAAGGATGGAGCAAGCTTAAGAATATATCTCTGATCTGATGCCTATAACTTAACTCATGAAGCACAAGCCAACATTTAAGCCAAGTCATCATTTTTTCCCTTTTATTTCCAAAGATGTTTCTAAGGCATTCCACAGTTATAGAAGAACAGAACCAAATCAGTGTCTCAAATAACTTATGCAAGAAATGATTGAAAATTGTAACTTGTGATTTCCTAGAGTATGATTCTCTGCAACATCAATAACTTGATAATTAATTATTTTCTACACAATGTACATCCAGAAATTTAACATGCAAAAAAGCACATTGAGTTCTCAATTATTTCAATGAAAAAAATCAAGACACAAATTGAAAGCACCAAAGGATATTGCAAACATAGGAATAGAAAATACCTCTTGCTGCATATAACATTGCTAGTTCCTGAAAACGGATGTCATAACAAATACCTATACCAATACGTCCTACATCTGCAATCACAAATCAACAATCAATCTGCAGCAGAGCTTAAAGGTTAAGTAGATATCTACATGTTTAGAAGTTAGTTCTTACTAGAAAAGGAAACAAAAGCAAAAAGAGAGAAGGAAGACCACAGAATATAAAACCTACAACTCAGAATATCAATGTATCGAATCTCTACTAACAGCACTATTAAAATAGAGCAAAGCTATATAATGAATAATACATCTATAAAAGGTACTGAAAAAAGGTAGCAAGCACATAAATGTAAAAATATGATAATAGTAGAAAAAACACAAATGAATTTGAAAATTCGAATTTGCTGCAAGAATCAAGCAGATCTTAATGACTGCATAATAGGACAGCACAAGTCATGTGGAATTTCCAGCAAGCTTGTGCTAGATGGTTAGTAATTGAATTCTCAAATATCTAAAGTTTTTCCATTTGCATGGTCTGGCAAAATGCTATAAGTTGATAACTTGAGACAGCAGGAGGTTAAACAGCCAAGTGTCGTGCAGCTTTGACATAAAAACCAACTTATAATTTCATTATATATGTATTAGTAATAAAGCATCATCAACAACAAAGCCTTAATCCTAAATTAGTTGAGACTGGCTACATGAATCCTTTTTCGCCATTCAACTTGTTTTGAGTCTTATTTTTTGTAAGATGCAAAAATTCTAAGTCTTTCTTTATTACTTCTTCCCATATGATTTTCGATCTATCTATATCTCTTTTTTTCTCTACATGTATCAAGTCACTCTTCCATATAGACGCATCTCTAAGATTACGTTGCACAAGTCCAAACCATTTAAGTAGTCCTTCCCTTAATTTGTCCTCGATTGGAGCGACCTCTACTTTTTTATGAATGGTTCAGTTCTTATTCTATCTTTTCTTGTATTACCACACATCTATCTTAACATTCTCATTTCTGCCACATTTATTTTACATACGTATATTTTCTAGCTGCCCAATATTTTCTGCCATAAAGTATAGATGGTCTTATGGCTATCGTATAAAACTTTTTCTTCAACTTGATAGATACTCTCTACAATCACATAATATTTTAATTGCACTTCTCCATTTTATTCAATCAGCTTTAATCCTATGGACAACATCATCCTCAATCTCTTCTTTTTTATGAATAATTGATTCTAAATGCCGAAAATGATTATTTTAAGAACTTCATGATCTTCAATTTGTATTCTATATTCATCTTCATTTCTAATTGTACTAAATTGTATTCTATGTATTCTATCTTTATACTACTTAACCTAAAACTTTTACATTCTAATGCATTTCGTCATATTTCTAACTTACGAATAACTCCAATCTTAGTTTCATCAACTATTATATCATCTGCAAATAACATGCATCATAAAATATCATCCTAAATATGTCTAGTAAGCTTATCTATAAATAAAGCAAAAAGATGAAAAATAAGAGCAGATCCCTGATGTCAGCCTACTGTAATAGAAAATTCGCTAGTATTACAGCCAATAGTTCTTATACTAGTAATTGCCTCATTGTATATATCTTTTATTATGTTAATATACCTAATAGGTATTCCTTTCTTTTCTAGCACCCACCATTAGATATTTCTAAGAACCCTATCATATGCTTTCTCTAAATCAATAAAAACTATATGAAAATTTTATTTTTTACTCTATACATTTTTATTAACCTCCTAAAGAGAAAATAGCTTCTATAATCAACCTTCCTGACATAAATTCAAATTGACTATCTGATATTATTGTAGTACATCTCAACCTATATTCAATTACTCTCTTCCAAGTTTCATAGTATGACTCATGAGTTTGATACCACGATAATTAGAATAGTTTTGAATATATTCTTTATTCTTATAAATTGATATTATAATACCCTTTCTCCATTTATTACACATCTTTTAGTTTCTAAAATTTTATTAAATAAATTTGTCACCACTTTACTCCAGCATCACCTAAACATTTTCAAACTTCTATAGGAAACTTATCAAATACCATGGCTTTCTTACTTTTATTTTTTTTATAGCCTTATTTACTTCAGATGTCCTAATTCTACGAATATACATCATAACTTTATCCTCAATGGAGCTAACAAGGCATCCTAAATTATCTACATAATTTTTATTTAATAATTTATTAAAATAACTTTATTTTTTTATCTTTTTCTTCTTGACCAAAACATTTTTATTATCATCTTTAATGCATTTAACCTAAAACATATCTCTAGTTTTTTTCTTTTACTCTTGCAATTCTTTATTTGTTTTCTCTCCATTTTTAGTTTCTAACTTATGATGTTATTCCTCATATGCCTTACATCTAGCTTTTCATACCGTCTTTTTAACTTCTTTCTTAACCATCTTATAATTTCATATGCTTCTCCATTCTTACATTTAGGTAGTTTTGTATAACACTCTCTTTTAGCCTCAACTGCTAATTGAACTTTTTCATTCTACCATTAAGTTTCCTTATCATATAATCATTTTTCTTTTGATTCTTCTGTTACCTTTGTAACCACTTTTCTAATTCTATTAGCCATCTCTTCCCATATGATATTAATATCTCCATCTATACTCTATTTTCTTTCTTTCATTACTCTATCTTTAAAATTATTAGTTTCTCTCCTTTCAAATTCCACCATCTAATCCTTGAATTTTTATACATTGTAGTCTTTCTACTCTATTTTTGAATGTATACATCCATAACCATTAATTTATGTTGTGTAGTTAGACATTCATCCAGTATAACCTTACAATCTTTATAAAATACTCAATCAATTTTTTTAATAAGAAAGAAATCTATTTGACTCACATTAGATCCACTTTTAAAAGTTATCAAATGAGAATCCCTCTTTTTAAAATATGTATTGGATGATACTAAATCATATGCCATGCAAACTCTAAAAGAACATTACTCTCATCATTTCTATCTCCAAATCCATAATTTTTATGCATTTTTTCAAAATCTATATTATACTTTCTTACATGTTTATTCAAATTTCTTTCAGTAAATATTTTTTTTCTAGTAGGAATCTCTTGAATTGGTCCATTCAATACCAAAACTTTATTTTGTCACACTATCTAAACCTATTTAAAGAGCATAAGCACTAATAATATTATTGATTCCTCATTTATCACTAATTTAATTAAAACTACTCGATTCCTATCCTCTTAAAGTTTACAACTTCATTTTTGATGCTTTTATCTGTAATAATTCCTACTTCATTTTTATTTCTATCTTTGCATATATACCAAAGTTTAAAACTATCAATCTCTTTTGCTTTTTTAACTATCCACTTGGTCTCCTGCAAGAAAGCTGCATTAATTCTTTTTCTAGTCATCATACCATTAGTTCCACTAACTTTTCTATTAATAATCCTATATTCCAAACTACTAAACATATTTTGTTTTATTTTATTTTATTTTATTTTCTTGAACTAACTTCTTTACCTACATCCATCTATGAAGGTGTAGGAACCTTTACTTATTTTTCATCACATCCGGATGCTGATGTGACACGTTGCTTCTGGAGACCACCCGATCTGCCCATCCTATCTACCCTTGCTATTTTTACTACACCTGGGATCCGATGCGGTGCATCATTTTTAGGAACACCCTAACTTTATCGATTTTTTTTGTATTGGATTCATGTTCATAGGGTATGACTATAGTTTTACACTGACCGTCAACCTATCGCAACACTCCTCTTTTATTCAAACTTGGGACCAGTTATATATAAAATACTCATACATAGATAGAGTTATGGAGGTACTAGTAATGAATGTGCATAATTTTGACAACATGACTTGGTTTGATTATGACTTATGGAGTTCATTGCTGCACCAAATTTGTTCATTATGATCTTGAAATTATTATTATATTCATTAAAAGTAGATTGGAAGTTGTTAGAACAAGATATTAAGTTTTGAGACTTGAAGACATTAGACATTGCCTTTGTTACTTCTAGTAAGATAACTCGTTATCTCCTAGAATATCAGACACTAAAAACCCTCTTACACATGATCCTGATTATTCGAATAGACTATTGAACTTCCCCCTTTATGTGGACAGCACAAAGAAGACCTTTGCAGGTTATGCAATAGCATGTTCTAGGATTCTGTTTGGTGAGGTAAAAGCTGACATATTTTACATATATTTAACCACAAAAGAGTACTCTGCTAGTTAATACCATTAGAATACAACATTTCTATCTTAAGGCAGATATCTTGTGCAAGATATGGATTCCTTATCAAATGGCAATAATGCACCACAGAATGTCAGACCTGTATCTACAATGGTAGGATGCTGCCCAGCTGTGAGAGTCTTCGACTCCTTAAAGGTGATCTTTCCCGGAATATCAATATCAAAAAGATGTATCTGTTTTCATAGAATGCATTTCATTAGATATCTGAGTCCACAAAATTTTATCATGAAGGATATTTTTTGCAGAAGCAACAAGAGATAATGAAAAAAAAAAAAGCTCAATATTGAACCACACATATATTAGAAAATGAAGAACAATGCAAACTTTACATTCTAGATGGTAGAATTGAAATTTTATTAAATTATTGTTGGCATCAAAATTAACATAATTGTTACTTCATTGATACAAGACATCCTGGCATGGAACAGACAGATGTCAATTGGTATATCAATAGAAAGCTTATTGAATAATTCTAAAAGAAATCATAAGTTCATCTTATATTTTGTATATAGAAATAAAAAAGGTTCACCATTTTGGTATTAGATCCTGTGCCAGAATCACACTAGCGCAATATAGGTATGTCCAATACACATGCCGGTTCAACATACTGAGACTTTGGTACGCACTAGTACTAACTCTCAATTAGATACCAACATGATATAGTATAGCCAGTATGGGATAGTACACGCTAGTACGACATACCATGATAAAAACCAATAACCATATCTATAATTTCAGAACTATAAGAAATGTCTGTAGCATCGTAAATTTTATATGAGATGCAGCCAACACAAGAACTATTCATGTATTGCACCTTCCTGTGTTTGCCCTTGAGCTTCCCATCTGCACCAAAGACACAGCAAGTGTTGTACAAACGATCACCTGAGCGTTCTGGTATAGATCCACCAACAATTGTAATCTGCAGACTGCGAGCAACTTCAGACAGCATTGAAAATGAGGGAGCTGCATTACCACCAGCTTCAATATCCTCAGCATATACTGGAAAGCTATCATTTGAGTACGGACTATTCCATATTTCCTGACACAAATGATAACTAATGATGTTATAAAGAAAAGTTCTTGCAGCAAGCTGAGAGATTTTCTTCAATCGAATGAAAAAAAAAAACACTAAATTGAGATTGTCTGGGGGCCATTATTTTCCATTAGATATGGCTGTCAAAATAAACTTTCCCACAAAAGAATAGATATCATGCATCTACTAAGTCACCTCTAAATAATTATAAATCTAATGACCTCAAAATTGCAAGAATTTTTTAGTAACAAAGAATTAAAGCAAGGAACTAAAATATATTGAAGAATATTTTTCAGGCTACCAAAATGGACAAGGAACTGGCTTACAGCCGAATTTGACAGGGTTTTCTTAAGGAGGTTCTCTGCAGGTTTGGATTTCACAGAAGATCTCCCAGATTATGACATGTATCTCAGGGTTTTTTTTTTTTTTTCTGTCCATCAGTGTGGAACTTTTCTTATTTCTCCATTTGCACTGAATTTGCAATGCATTTATCAAGACTGACAGGTTAATCTCTGCAATTTCAAGAAAAATCTGGAGAATTATAGCACTGGGTTGCACAGTAATTCAGATAAACCAAATTTGAATTTGCTTTTTCTTTATTTTTCACGGTTTTTGGCTTTTCTATTTTGTCATTGAATTTGACAAAACTAGAGTTGAGAGTTCTTAAATCACCAAAACTGCCAATACCAAAAATCGTTTGGCTTAACTAAAACTAGAATGATTTTCCATTTCTTTAAAAAGTGAAGTGAGACTTCCAATGCTGAATTGCCTTGACATGGTCAAGACATCTCTAATGCCAACTTTTAGTTTAAAACTGTAGCTCCATGTTTCATTCATAGAGCCCCACATGCTTTTGTGACATTGAGATCTCATGTAAAATATCTGCACAGCCCATGCTGACTTCTTGGTACTGCTCCTCCATCTAGTAGACTGTAACTGGTAAAGGTGAAAGTCAAAAAGGCAGCAATATAAAAGTTAGACACCAGCTTTGCAACCTTTTCTAAAAAATTAATACACGAGCATCACACTGAGTTGAAGACGCTAAAACTTGCATTTCAAAACCGAGGTCATTAGCAACTCAAACATGGTGGTGAAAAGCAAACTGCAACGTTTTCTTTCTTTTACCATTTATCTGATCAAAGGAATGATGTTAAAAAAAAATAAAAAAAGAAACTGTAACTAAATTTTATTATCATTGGAACAGTAGACCAAACAAAATGATCTATTTTTTTAAAAAGCATGCTATTTTAAGGGTCTGGGAACCGGTTAATAGAACCTACGGGCAAGAGGACGAGCTTTGCCCCCTTCCCGGCGGCCTCCTCGATAGCCTTCCGAGCATGGGCGATGTTCCTCTCCTTATCCGCAGTAACCGCCAGTTGGCAAAGAGCGATCTTGAACTGCCAAAAGGGAAAAAGATAAATCTTTTGATCAAAACCAGAGCGGGAATCAAGGAGGAGAGCGCGGAGACGGAGAGGGATCGCACCTTGGTGACGGGGGGAGTGGGGAGCTGGACGGCGGCGGAACCCTAGCATCCTCAGGCTTGTAGGCGGACGCCATGGCGGAGTAGGCGGCGGTGATGGCAAGGCTAGACGGCGGCGGCCTCGCCGGAATCCGATTAAAGTTTGTGGAGGGGTGGAGGAGGGGTTTGAGAGGGAGGTGAGAGGAAGGGAAGAAGTCGGCGTTGAGGAGAGAGGAGGACGATGAGACGAAGCCGACTCCGGCTCTCATTGCAAGGATATTAGAGGGGAAGACGGGCAGTGGAACTGGAGTGGCTTGAAGGCGACGTGTGGTGAGATCACCGGCGGAGGAATTTAAAGGAAAAGACTTTGTGTGATGCAGCAGATCTTACATGTGGTGGTACTACATATTCATTTTATTAATATTATAATAAAATTTTAATTTTATAATATTAAATATTATGTATAAAAAATTATTTATTATAAATATTTAATAAATAAAATCTATATGAAGGTTAATGCCTTTGGTGACATCCAATCAAAACAAAGTAAAAGCAATAATCTTCTATGACACCATCTTGATGAGGGATTGAAAGTTGAATACCTAACGGTAAAAGATCCCTTTATACTTTAAAATAACCTAAAAGAGCGTTATGACCATAAAAAAAATAGTCATTCTCCCTAAGGCTCGTTACGACTGGATGCATTTACGTCCACAAGATCATAAGACAGTAAGTGAATATAATTCAGTTATGTTCAGAATTACTTCTCAATTGAAATTATGTGAAAAAAAAAGTCATGATGAGGATATGCTGGAAAAAATATTTTTTACTTTTCATGCTTCCAATTTGCTCTGTAGCAATATCGTGAAATGGGTTTTAAGAAATATTCTGAACTAATTTCTGCCTTCTTGTGGCTGAACAAAATAATAAACTTTTAATGAAAAATAATGAAGCCCGTCCAATTGACTCTATACCATTCTCTGAAGTGAATGCAACTACATATCAATTTTAAACAAAGGCGTGGTCATGGACGTGGCCGTGGGCATGGACGTGGTCGAGGACGTTTTGTTTATCATGGTGGTTATATTAAAACTCCTTCTAACCACTTGAAGTGGAGAAAAATAAGAAGAAAATTGAGAAAAGCAAAGGGGACTTAAGTAAAAATTTGGTGGATAACTCATGCTATCGTTGTGGAATGAAGGGTTATTAGTTGCATACCTATCGTACGCCAAAATACCTCGTTGAATTTTATCGGGAATCATTGAAAAGAATGATAAAAAGATAGAAACAAATTTTGTTTCTGAATCTGACCCTTCCGATACTGGATTTAATGATATGGATGTTGCTAACTTCTTTATCCAACCAAAGAAAATAATGCTTGTCTAATTGATAGCATAAATGTATAAGGTTAATTTTAAGAATGCCTATGTTATCAAATAATGCTATGCAATAAAATAATGTCTTATTATACATATATTTGTTTTAAAGAAACTGATGCAATGATAAATGGCGACATTTAGTTTATATACCTTTATATATCTTGTATTCTAATTTGTATTTCACTACATGTCATTCTTTTCATTAAGAAAATGGAATTATCTCGAGCGAATCTTTTGTCGACAATAATAATTTGTGCCTCGTCGATAGTGCTACAACACACACTATACTTAAAGATATGAAATACTTCTCCTACTTAAGAATGCAGGCAACAAATGTCAATACAATTTGTGGCAGTGCAAAATTGATTGAAGGCTTTGGAAGAGCCCATATCATTTTGCCTGGAGGAACAAAATTCATAATTGATGATGCCTTATATTCTAAAAGATCTCAAAGAAATTTATTGAGGAACCCGCTCACCTTAGCTGCTAGCATCCTAACTGATACTCATCTCCTATGCTCTGGCTTCCTAAAACCACTGTTCAGACATATGCCATCACACATAGATACATACATCATCAGGGTTCATGCTCGGAAGGTTTACTTGAAACACTGTGCATAGGCATGCTAAATCCTCAACATCTCATTATTTTCTTTCACCCATTCATTCATTAAAGATTCACATGCTATTGTCTTCATAACAACAAATCCAAGTAACATTCATGCTATAATGGGTTTAGAAAAACTAGAGCTTACTATAGAAGCTAACACGGCCACCAAGATCCTCCCCAAGCTTTCCTTTCCTTCTTCTTCTTCTTCTTCTTCTTCTTCTTCTTCTTCTTCCAACCTAACCGATTCTCTTCTCTTCCTTTCTTTCTTCCTTTCTTTCTTTTCTTTTTTTCTTTCATTCTTTCTTGCTAATTCTCTCTCTCTTTCTCTCCTTTTATATTTTCTAGTGACTTGGGGGCTAAGGCATGAACAGTAGCTTGGCAAAATCTCTATTTTGCCCTCAATGGCTATTTATTATTATTCTTTTAAATTTAATATTTTATATAATATTTTTTAAAAATGACCTTGCTAACTCGAAGAGCTTGATTTTAGGAATCCAACGGTTTAAACAGCACTCAAATCGGACTTAAAATGAGCTCAAAATAAATTTTTCAAGATTTAACCAGAAAAAGTGCAGTTTGGAGTCGGCTCGAGCAGAATCGGGAGCTGGCTCCACGAAGCAGAATTAATGTCTTTCTGTTTTTATAGGAATCGACTCGCCCTTCTACAGGAGTCGACTCCATAATATGTCAAAAGTTTTAAACTATGCCAGAGTCGACTCCTCACTAATTGGAATCAACTCCAATTGCTAAAATATAAAACTTAAGGGCTAAACTCAATCCAAATTTGATTTTCTTATGATTTAAGCCCATTAAATCTCAATTCTCTCAAATTCTTAAATCAAAATCATTAATACACAAGGATATACTCATTCACACCCCAACATTTTTCTTTTCACATTATCAAGTGTCCAATACACCCAACACATCATTGAACCCATCCAACTTTCACAACACATGAAAAATGCTATTAATATTACAAAAATTTTAAAATTTTCAAGATGTTACACAAGGGAACTGGTTACTCTCATTCCCTTTCCTTCTCTCTTTTATCTTCCTTCCAAACAAAGTAACTTATGACATTTTCCTTCATTTCCTTTCTTTCCTCTCCATTCACCCTAATCCACACATACCCTAAGCCTGTGTTTGGATGGAGAGAAAAATAGAAAGAAAAGAAAACTAAGAAAAAAAATAGAGGGAAAATAAAATTTACCTTGTTGTAGGGAGAAAAGAAAACTAGAGAAAAAAAAGTGGTGGGCCCCATTTAAAAGTTTTCTCTATGATATTAGAGAGATTTCGGATAGAAAACTCAAATATGCTTTTTTTTCATTCCGATATTGACCATTTCAAAGAAAAAAATAATACATTTTTTAATCATTTATAATAAGAGCTGATGAGGGGTAAAATTATCATTACATTAAGACCCGCTACGTCGATAATTGGGTCAAGCCCAATCCCAGCATCCGCCGGCCGGCTGTCATGACCACCAATTGGCGAGGCTGAATCGCCCTTAGCGAGATCAATCGCCTTTAGCAAGGTCGGGTTGCCCCGACAACCCGAGCCATCCTCATACCTCGGCCATCTGAGCTGAGTCATTCCTCGGTAACCCGAGCTATCCTCATACCTCATCCATCTGAGCTGAGCCATTCCTTGGTAACCCGAGCTATCCTCATACCTCGGCCATCTGCGCGAGCCATTCCTCGGTAACCCAAGCTATCCTCATACTTCGGCCATCTGAGCCGAGCCATTCCTCAGTAACCCGAGCTATCTTCATACATCGGTCATCCAAGCCGACCGTACCTCGACCATTCGAGCCGATCCATTCTATACCTTGGAAAACCAGGCTATTCCTCATTCTGGCTGAATCACGCATTCAAAATACCTCTATGGAATCCGGTGCAGAGAGTTCAAATTCACTATAACTGAATAAGATTCAGATGGCGAATCATGCCCAGAAGTGGCCTAGGACCCACAAGAGTGGCCTAAGTCTATGTGATCACTGAATCTCAAGGCATCAACCAGCTCTCCCAACCGTCGATCCTCTAACTGACAAGATGTTGACCCTACCAGCCTCATAACAAACTTGATTCGAGTCCGTCTTGAATCCTAACAGTTTTCAGACCCCATCCAGGGCACGTCCAAGGAATCAGGTGATCGCCTATAAATACCACAGCCCTCCAACCTCTCAGGTATGCCAATTTTGTATACAGTTCTTACGCATACTTTTATGCTATTCATTAGCTCTGATACTCCATTGAAGCTCCCCTGAGCTCAGAGCTTTCGAGAGAGAACGCCAAAAAGGGAACTCCTCTGTGAGAGTCTTCTCCTCACATCTGCTTGTTGTGAATCTTCACTGACTTGAGCGTCAGAGGGTCCTCCGCAGAGGGCAACCCTCACACACCCTCTGCGTACGACTGTCTTACAGGTTCCACTCGAGGTGACGAGATCGGCGTCCGGATCAGAGCCAGAAGCGCACCCGGTCGGAGAACGGATTTCGTGGCAATAGATTGGCGCTAGAGGAAGGGCCCTCAAGTCCCATAAACTTGTGATCCAGGAGACAAGACTCAAGAACCAGAGAAAAGCATCCTCTAATGGCCAATCGAAAGAGAGCTACATCTAAAGCTCAAGACCAGACCGCCTCTCAAAGGCCTGATCCGATTAGCGGTACGATACCTCCACCACTACCGTCGGTTGAAACCCCTTTGCCACTAGCAACGATGGTAATGTTGGACCAGTTCGCCACTCTGGTCAAGCAGGTCCAGGCATTGACCCAGTTGGTCCAGGGCTCCAGGCGACCCTTAGCCCTGTCGTTCCCGCTCCTCAGCTTCATGAAGAGGCCGCTGCCCCTGCTCCGCCAGCAATTTCTTCCTCCAATCCGCTGGAAGCAACGGATTATCATCGCCAGCCCGCAAAGGCAAAACCAGCGCCGCAGCGAGCTGGAGGGAAGAGCCCGCTCAGATCTAGCTGGTTCGCTCCCCTTCCCCGTGTATTCCCAGAACTCGACACCGCTGTCGCCTTCCGATCGCCCGATCCCTCCTACCACTCTGGATGAGGGGATCAGGTTGCAGATGCAAGAGATGCAGCAAGAATGGCATCGGGAGTTGGATGCCGCCAGGCAAGCTCCTCCATCCTAGCCGAAAGCGGAGCAGGTCCCCTTCTCCAAGAGGATCATGAGGGAAGTGATTCCCCCTTATGTCAAGCTCCCTACCATCGAGCCGTATCATGGATTCACCGATCCCGACGATCATCTCAGCAGCTTCAGATCCATCATGATGTTCCATGGGGCATCAGATGCGATCCTGTGCAGAGCCTTCCCCTCCACTTTAAGGGGATCTGCCCGAACCTAGTTCAACAGCTTAAAGCCATGTTCCATTGATTCTTTTGACGAGCTGAGCTGTCTGCTCATCAGCCAGTTTGTCAGCAGCCATCGCTAGCGATGAGATCCAATTCCCTCTTCGAGGTCAAGAAGAGAGAGGGGGAATCGAAGAATTACCTCAGCCGCTTCAACACGGTCCTCTTAGAAGTCGACCATCTCAACCACGAGGTGGCCATGTTTACCCTGGCCGAAGGAGTGTCCAAGGAGGGAGACTTCTACCTAGCTCTGGAGGTTAATTACGAAGAGCCTTTCGGACATGATGTCCCTGGCGGACAAGTACGCCAGGGTGGAAGAATCGAGGAGGTCAGCTCGGCCGAGCAGCTGAAGAAGAAAGAGGCAAAGGGCTCGGACAAGCAGCAGGCCCACCATCGCGCTAGCCCGCCTCGCCACCATAGAGCTCCTCCGCCACCGCCTCGAGACCGAACTCGGAGTCCGGCCCGAAGGTTCGACCGCTATACTCCCCTTACCGTGCCAAGAGCAGATCCTGATGGAGATTGAGCGGCAAATTCCCCGGCCTCCTCCTCTTCGAGGCAACGGAGCTCGGAGGGACCCGGCCAAGTACTGTCGCTTTCATCGAGACTACGGCATGATACCAAGGACTGCTGGCAACTAAAGAATGAGATCGAGCGATTAATCTGTGCGGCAGATTGGATCGATTCAGAGGGCCCTCTGGGCCGAATAATGAAGAGAATCGCCAGCCTGAACCTCGCCAACTCCCACCACCAAATCCTCCAGTTATCGGCAACGTTAATGTGATAGCTGCGGCCGACTCTCCATCTTCTTGGCCAGGCGAGGAGGAGAACCCACCGAAGAAAGCTCGGGTCGATGAGCTCACCTTCTCTGATGAAGACCTTGGGGAGGTACAGTATCCCCACGATGATGCTCTGGTTGTATCTTTAAATATGAACAATTATGATGTACACCAAATTTTGGTTGATAGTGGAAGCTTTGTTAATGTTCTGTATTTCGATGCCTTTGTGAGGTTAAAATTCTGGGTAGAAAGCCTCCGACCAGTGGAGTCCACCCTAGTGGGCTTCACGGGTGACTCCATAATCCCTGAAGGAGTCATCACTCTGTCAGTCCGAGCCGGCACCTGGCCCCGCGTGGCTACCGTGTTCATGGATTTCCTCGTGACCAAGCTCAGATCTTCCTACAACGCCATCCTTGGTAGACCGGGGTAAATCTCTCTCAAAGCCATCATTTCCATTCCCCATCTCGCCATGAAATTCCCACTGAATGGGGAGTGGGGGTTGTTCGAGGAAGTCAAATCATAGCTCAGCATTGCTTTGTTGCCGACCTCCAATCCAGAAAGCCCAAGGTGGACGGGCTGGATGCTCGGAAGATCTCACTGAGCAACGAGGAGAGCCGGCCGAAGAACTGGAGGAGGTACCACTCGACAAGGCTCGGCCGACCGAACTATAAAGGTCGGATCACAACTAGAAGGAAAGCTTGGGCAAGAATTAATTGAGTTCCTTCGGAGGAATGCCGACGTCTTGCCTAGTCACATCGGATATGCCTGGAATCAGCCCAGACGTCCTAGTCCACCGCCTCAGCGTGGACGAAACATTTCGGCCGATCAAAAGAAGAGAAGCTTTGCCCCGAGCGCCAGAAAGCCATGAAGAAGAGGTGGATAAGCTCATCAAAGCCAAGTTTATCCGGGAGGTTAGTTACCCCGACTGGCTGGCGATCATGGTCATGGTGAAGAAGTCGAATGGCAAATGAAGGATCTGCATCGACTTCACTGACCTCAATAAGGCCTGCCCAAAAGATAGCTTCCCTCTTCCGCAGATTGACCAGCTCGTGGATTCAACTTCAGGCCATCAAATGCTAACTTTCATGGATGCCTATTCGGGCTACAACCAGATCCGAATGGCGCTCGAAGACGAGGAGAAAACCGCCTTCATCACCGATCGAGGTATCTATTTCTATCGAGTTATGCCCTTTGGTTAAAAAAATGCAGGTGCCACCTACCAAAGGCTGGTCAACAAAGTCTTCAAGGAGCAAATCGGTCAGAACATGGAGGTGTATATTGATGATATGCTGGTAAAAAGCAAGGAGGCATCTCAGCACATCGAGGACCTTGCGGAAAGCTTCGCTACACTTCAAAATATCAGATGAAGCTCAACCCCACCAAATGCACCTTCGGAGTCAACTCCAGAAAATTCCTCGGCTTCATCATGGTTTCACAGCGAGGCATCGAGGCAAACCCTTAGAAAATCTAAGCCCTGCAACAAATGGCTCCGCCAGGGTCAGTCAAGGACGTGCAGTGCCTCACCGGGAGGGTAGCAGCCCTTAGCGCTTCATTGCTCGATCGGCCGAGAAATGCCTTCCCTTCTTCAAAGTGCTTCGGTCGGCCAAAAACTTTTAGTGGACCCCAGATTGCCAGAAGTCCTTCGAAGACCTCAAGAAATACCTCGGCTCGCCACCTCTCCTCAGTAGCCCGAAGCCAGGGAAGTGCTGAATCTATACCTGGCGGTCTCTGAAGATGTTGTTGGCTCGGTGCTAACCAGAGAGGAGAACAGAGTCCAAAGACCTATCTATTATGTCAGCAAACTACTCAAAGATGCTGAAACTAGGTACACTCGAGTCGAGAAGATGGGCCTAGCTCTAGTAACATTGGTCCGAAAGTTGTGGCCATATTTCCAGGCGCATACTGTCATCGTCCTGACCGACCAACCCCTCAAGGCAATTATCCATCGTCCAGAAGCATTGGGAAGAATGACCAAATGGGTTATCGAGCTGAGCGAGCACGACATTCAATATCAGCCTCGTCCAGCCATTAAAGCCCAAGTTATGGCAGACTTCCTCCTTGAATGCACCATACCCGAAGATGGCTCTATTTTGGATACCCCGGACAGCCAAAGCCCATTGCCCTATGGTTGCTTCACGCCGATGGATCCTCCAGCGCGGGCGGCTCTGGCGCCAGCCCGGTCCTCATCAGTCCAGAAGGCACAACCTTTGAATATGGCATTCGCTTCTCCTTCCCGGCTTCAAATAATGAAGCAGAGTATGAAGCCCTACTCTCCGGACTCCGAATCGCCAGTGAGCTTAAAGTCAAGAAATCGATTGCCTATACCGACTCCCAATTGGTGGCTAGCCAGGTGCAGGGAGAATTCGAGGCTCGAGAGCCGAGTATGATTTGGTATCTCCAAAAGGTGTGTGATCTATCCTCCTATTTTGATGAATTTAAAATTGTCCAGATCTCAAGGACTAAAAACGCGTGCGCCGACCTACTGTCCCGCCTGGCAACTATGAAGTCAATGGATTTTGAGCAAAAATTCCACTTGGAGGTCCTGAGAAGCCCAGCGTTGCCGATGCTGACCAGATGATGCAGGTTGACACCGAGCCATCCTGGATGGACCCCCTGCACCAGTACCTCAAAGAAGGGTTGCTGCCCACTAATAGAAAGGAAGCAAGGAAGTTGAAATTACAATCATCTCATTATGTTCTGATTGATGACCGGCTATATAAGCGATCCTTCTCCATGCCATTGCTCAAATGCCTCTGTCCATCAGAAGCCAATTACACTCTTCGGGAGGTTCATGAAGGCATCTGTGGCAATCACCTTGGCAGCCGCGCCCTGTGCCACAAAGTGCTATGCCAAGGATATTATTGGCCAACGATGCAGAAAGATGCTGATGACCTTGTTGAGCCTGTGATGCATGCCAACGATACTCAAATATTCAGAGGCTCCCCTCTGCTCATCTGACTTCCATCTCATCCCCTGGCCCTTCGCCAAATGGGGAATGGATATACTTGGCCCTTTCCCCTCGCAATGGGGCAAAGGAAGTTCTTGTTTGTTGCAATTGATTATTTCACTAAGTGGGTTGAAGCCGAAGCAGTCGCCCAGATAACTGAAGCTCGGGCTAAAGACTTCATGTGGAGGTCCATCATCTGCCGCTTTGGTCTTCCCCACCATCATCATCGACAATAGGAAGCAATTTGATAATTCAAAGTTTCGGAGTTCTGCGAGGATCATGGCATTCTCCATCACCTGACATCGGTCGGACATCCTCAAGCTAACGGAGAGGTCGAGCTAACGAACCAAACTCTTGCAGAGAATTAAAGCTCGGCTCAACCAAGCGCGAGGCAGATGGGCAGAGGAGCTCCACCATGTGCCGTGAGCATACCGAACCACTAAAAGGGCTCCCACGGGCCAGACTCCATTTAAGATGGCTTTCGGCACAGAAGCTGTTATCCCCATGGAGGTTGGGCTCCCCTTCCCTCGCACCGAAGGCTACTCGGAAGAATCCAATGATGAACAACTCCAAACCAATATTGACTTGATAGAAGAAGTCAGGGAGAAAGCCCGATCCGGATGGCGGCCTACCAACAAAGAGTTGCCCGCTACCATTCAACCAGAGTCAAAGGAAAGTTTTTCTTCCCAGGCGATCTGGTACTTCGGAAGGCATCCGTCTCAAAGCCACTGGAGCAAGGAAAGTTGTCTCCTAATTGGGAGGGTCCTTATCAAATTATGGAGGTAATCAGATCCGACACCTATAAGCTCCAAGATCTAAATGGAAAATCTATTCCCCGGACGTGGAACTCGGATAATCTCCGCGTCTATCATTAGTGAGAGTATGCCCTCCCCGAACTTACTTTGTCCATTGAGTTAAATCTTCAAAGATTCAAAAATTTCTATTTTTATTGCTTTCCTTGGTGGCTACAATAAGAAGCAGGTTTATAAATCCTCGGTCAGGCCGAGCGATCTCGACCTTGGCCGCGCCAAGTAAAATATATCCCAGCTGGCTGGGAGGACTCCGTACCTTGGCGCCAAGTAAAATATAATCTTTATAAATCCTCGGCTGGGCCGAGCGATCTCCAGACTTTGGCTGCGCCAAGTAAAATATATCCCAGCTGGGCTGGAAGGACTCCGTACCTTGGCATGCCAAGTAAAATATAATCTTATAAATCCTCGGCTGGGCCGAGCGATCTCCGGACCTTGGCCGTGCCAAGTAAAATATATCCCAGCTGGGCTGGGAGGACTCCGTACCTTGGCAGCGCCAAGTAAAATATAATCTTTATAAATCCTCGGCTGGGCTGAGCGATCTCCGGACCTTGGCCGCGCCAAGTAAAATATATCCCAGCTGGGCTGGGAGGACTCCGTACCTTGGCAATGCCAAGTAAAATATAATCCTTATAAATCCTCGGCTGGGCCGAGCGATCTCCGGACCTTGGCCATGCCAAGTAAAATATATCCCAGTTGGGCTGGGAGGACTCCGTACCTTGGCCGCGCCAAGTAAAATATAATCTTGAAGCCTTGGTCAAGCCGAGTGATATACTTCTGAAGCCTCGGCCAAATTGAGTGACATCTTTGAATATTATTTGAAGCCTCGGCCAAGCCGAGTGATGGTCTCGTACCTTGGCAGCGCCAAGTAAAATATATTCTTGAAGCCTCGCCAAGCCGAGTGATATATTTCTGAGCCTCGGCCAAGCCGAGTGACGGTCTTCGTACCTTGGCAGCGCCAAGTAAAATATATTCTTGAAGCCTCGGCCAAGCCGAGTGATATATTTCTTGAAGCCTCGGCCAAGCCGAGTGATATATTTCTGAAGCCTCGACCAAGTGAGTGACGGTCTCCGTACCTTGGCAGCGCCAAGTAAGCCGAATATATTCTTGAAGCCTCGGCCAAGCCGAGTGATATATTTCTGAAGCCTCGGCCAAGCCGAGTGACGGTCTTCGTACCTTGGCAATGCCAAGTAAAATATATTCTTGAAGCCTCGGTCAAACCGAGTATATTTCTGGAAGCCTCGGACAAACCGAGTAATATATTTCTGAAAGCCTCGAACAAACCGGGTAATATATTTCTGGAAGCCTCGGCCAATCCGAGTAATATTTTCTGGAAGCCTCGGCCTGGACGAGTAATTTCTCAAACACTCTGACGTGACTAAGATGTCCTATTATGCTTCAGCAGAGGTAAGTAACCTTTCCCGCTTACCAGCAAGATTATGCAAGTTATTTCTTTTCAAAGAAACACGTACTTCATCCCTTAAATAGGACCATGTCTACTGCATGAGCTCACAGGGCCGCCCAGGCCTTTCTCTGACCTAAACAAAGATAAACACTTCCTCCACAGAGGACTGAATGACATGTTAACAAAAATAAAGCAGCAAAAGCGTTGCTGGATTTATGGATTATGCTACGGACCGAAAAGCATAAAATGAGAGTAGCAACTCTCAACACCATCACATCGAAAAAGAAACATATGTCAAAAGAAGAAAGAGTAGAAACTTTTTTTATTAATGAAAAAATTACAACCTCTTGAGAAGCATTACAAGTGCATCATAGCACGGAGAATACAAATAAGATAAAAGCTCGGCTGAGCAGCTTCGTCGATAACGATGTCTTTACATCCGACCCCAGAAATCACAGAAACCAGACAAGCTCTGATGAGCCACTAGTTAATGCCTAAGAACAAAGTAGGCCATCCACGGATCCCTCGATGAACACGTTGAGGGATCATAACAGGTCAAGGACTCGTGGATGCTTATAACAATAAAGCATCCTCCCCAAGTGGGGTGCTGGTCCACTAGCCACTGCACAACAACATAGGCAGGGAACTAGCAGACCCACACATCCCTCCTCCCTCTTCACATGGAAAAAGATTCCTCAGGCGGATGAGCTGAGGAATCCAAATTGAGGGAGGAGGCGAAATTCATGACAGCCACGGGGGATATATGCTTTGTATTTCCTACGATCCCCATGGCAAGTGGCAAGGACACAAAGCGCATACGTGCGCTCCCATATGACCTCTGCGGCCTCCCGTGCGCTCTCCATATGATCTCCGAGAATTCCTCCCTTGAGGACTGCTGCTCTTCAGCAGCTTCTCATCACCCCAGTTATCCGGGCGAACCAGCTCTCAAAAGGGTAGCTCGATCTCTCCATCCTCGACAAAACAAATGCCATGAAAACCCTTGCAAGTCACAGAAAGGGAAGGCCTTGGGAGATAGCCCGGTCAGCTCCCCCCGCTTTATAGGCAAACAGGCCGGGAGCAGCCATTAAAGCAGAAAGCCCCGGGATTCAAAACGCTCTGGCCACGCTGCCACATGGCATTCAGGATAAAAGGGCGCTTTCCAAAGCACGCCGAACGCATTTCCCAAGCCATGACGCAAGATAAAAGATTTCCCTCTGACCTTAAATCAAGAGCCTTAAATGCAGGAAATCGTCCATAGGTCCTTGAGATACGGGCAGGCCTGGGAAATCACCTTGTGAAAATGACACGCCCAATGGCAGTTGAATGCTTAACGCGTACACTAAGGAGACCCGCATTGGAAAAGGCCAACGGGATAAATGCCTTACGCAAAAAACAAAGCGTCCTTCAGCGAGATACAAATCCGTCTCATCCGCTTGGGCAAAAAATGAGACGATTTCTTATAGACCGGACTATCCACCAAATCTCAGCCCCAGTCGAGGTATTCGCGTAGTTTTTGGTCATATCGCATAAACCATTTTATGCCTCGGCCAAACGAGCCAATTTCTTATTTTGGATAGATCAAACTATCTGCTTAGCCTCAGCCTCGACCAGGACGTTTCCCGAAGTTCTAGCCGAACTATCCTATGCTTCGGCGCACCGAACCATCTGCTTAACCTCGGCCTCAATCGAGATGTTTCCTTAAGTTCAAACCGAGCTAGCTTACGTCAGCAAAGCAAATCGGTCCAACTTCGAATAAACAGGACATTCAATTCGGAAAGAATAAACGACCTAAGAACACGAATTGATTATGATTTGTTCGCCGTCAGAAAAAACTTGTGACAAAAAGATCATCCAAAAAGACAAACAAGTGGAGACAAAGGATCTATTCATTTAAGTTTCGGCCAGATTACAAATCTAAGGGGCAAAAAATGCATAAGCAACCCTTAAGAATCAGGGTTCGGGTCGGTCCCAGGAGCCTCCTCGGTAACACCCGGAGGACTTGACTTGCTTCACCCACTTCAAATGTTGTTGGGAGAGAAATCTCAGGTTCCTCGGCAGCAAGCTGAGGGCGTTCTTCAGGAGCCGTGGCCTCACTAGGGCCCAAGATGGTCAAGATCGACGTCTGAAATATCCTCATACTCGGCTTCTTCGGCTCCTGGGGTGCAAGCATCAAATAGCTCGGCCTCCAGAAAAGATAAATCTAACTCGGGATATACCCAAGAGATTTTTGCCCGAGTTTCCTCCTCGGCGAACCGGAATGCATCGGCACAAGCCTCCCTCCACTCCTCGGAAATTGCACAGAGCCTTTGTACTCCTCCACAGCCGAGGTAATCCGCTTGTTAGCTTCGGCTAACTGGTTCCCGAGTTTAAGATTCATCTGGCGACTCGCGGACAATTCTGCCCTTAGAGCTTTAAATTGCTCCTGCGCCTTGAGCCCGATTTTGCTCATCTGCAAAACATCAGAACGTTTGAGCCAACGAACAAAAGAAAAGTACCAAAATCAAATAAATAGGAAGACACTATACCTCTTCCTCCCGCGAGCCATTTTATCGCTCAGCTCCTGAACCTTTTCCAAGGCCTTCAGCTTGGTTGATTTATTTTGTTGAAGACCCTCCTTGATGTCATTAATTCGGGACTGCTTGTCCCCGACTTTCCGTCGAGATTGATCAAGATCATTGATGAGCCTAGCAATCTGCTCATGTTGCGACTTTAGCCGATTCTCCATATCGGCGAATTCCTTATTCAGATCGGCAAACTGATCCCTGCCGGCACTTGCGCTCCTCTTCCTCGAGCCTCCTGCTCCAACCACTTTTATCCTCGGAATGACTAGCCCTCAGCTGGTTCCACCTTTTGTCGAAATACTGCTGCATGGCCTTAACTTCATTGTCATACTTTGCTTTAATTTGGGATAACTCCATGCAAACCTTGTCCGATTGTTAGCGAAAACCCTGGAGCTCTCTGACTTGGGCTTTGAGCCGAGAGGCCCTTTCGGCTGCAAGTCGGTGAGACTCGTTCACTCTCTCAAAATCTGCCCTAGCGGACGCTAAGGCCATGGAAAGCTAGCTGGTTGAATCCACCCTCGCCCGAAGGTCGGCCGCCTCCTTCTTGGCCTGAGCGCAAGCCCCAGTGGCCAAATTTAAGCGCCAATTCAGCGCCCTTGTGACAAGGCATTCTGCGAGAAAAACACAAGTAAGAAACCATGGCCCAACTGACCAATAAGGGATTACAACCTCGGTACAATAACTTACCCGGAGATGTGTTTGAAGCCATCATCATGAGAGTAGCATTATTGATTTCGGGAGAAGGAAAACATCCTTCGGCGCCTCGAGCCGATCGAAAGCCGCCTCAATGATATCCTTGACTGCAGGCTCGTCCGTCGAGGAACTCTCCCCCACGCGCAAAATAGACCTCATCAAGGCGGTGAGCATATCATCCACCTCCGGGCTATGGACAAGAGAGCTCATAGCCGAAGAACTGGCCTGAGGAACCATCCACTCGGCTTCCTCTGTCAGAACTTTAACCTGCAAGGCCTCGAATGCTTTGGCCCCGACTAAGGGAACCTCAGCCCGAGCATCCCCTTCATTCAGCGATTCTTCTTCTTCTTCTTCCTCTTCTACTGATGCTTCACCTCCGACAGACTCCACCTAAACTTCAACCTCTTCCACGACGGCCCCGGGAACTGCAGAAGAGAGATCCTCAGCGGGAGGTACCACGACCTTCACCAGCCTTTCAACAGCCAGCTCCACTTGAGCTTCGATAGCCACCACTACCTCTCCTGACCCCTCCACCTGAGCAGTGGTCTCTTCCATGCACGATGGACTCTTCACCGCTGGTAACTGAAAAACCTCTGGCAGAAGGATCGCCGACCGATCGGCGACATCTCCTCGGCATCGTCTACACAACTACTATTTGGAGAGGAAAAACCCCAACAGCTCCCTCGAACTCCCCCAGTGATTTCCTCTGCTACTTTGCCCCCCTCCGGCAGGGAGGGCTCATCAACCACGGTCTGCACCCCCGCTTCCTCCCTTATTGGGATAGGAGAGTGGTGACCGGTGCTATCCTTCTTCAGTCCCTTCGGGCGAGGTTCGGAAGGGCGAGACCTCTTCTCGGATCTGTGTTTTTCCCAGAGCTGGAGCCCCTATGACGCTTGCCAGCTCCTTCTTCATCTGGCCCATAAACGCCGACCTCTCGGCTGAAAACATACTAAATGGTTCAATTGAACAGAAATACCCAAGCACACCGGCCATCGTAACCAAAGAAGAAAGGTACACTTACCTTGAGGGTCGATAGAGCTAAGCCCAGCAGCGAAGAGGGCATCCTCGGCCAACAGAGTGCTAGCCGATACCTCCGTACCATTACGAAGGGTCATCAGATCTCTCTTCTCCTACTCGCTCAACTCTGGGCGCGCCTCTGGATCTTCACATAACTCGCCCATCCCCTCGGAAAATCTGAACCGATATTCCCTTCGACAATAACAAATCGGAGCTTCCGCTCCTTTATCGAAGATGGGTTATCGGTAATCATCTTGAACGACTTCTGGGGACTAATATACGGCCACTCGAGCCCCTCCCAGAAACCAGTTATGGCAGACTCGAATATGGGGAGGGTCGCAGTCACCCCAATGCGGCTGTACAATGAGATGAACCCGATGAGATTGCGCCAGCTATTCGGCGCCACCATTGTTGGACATATATTGTAAAACCTCATCACCTCTTGTACCAGCGGGTGAAGAGGAAACAGGAGACCTGCCCTAAGGCTTTCCTCGTAGAAGAAAACTCCGCGACTTAACTTAGTTGGAACCCTATGCTCAGCCCTCGGCACCCGTAAGACTACGTCCCCAGGGACCCTATAAAGTCAACGGATTCTATCCAAATCCTCGAAGCTGATCTCTTAAGCAACATCGCCTAGACCCTTCATATTGATGGAATAAGGAACATAACATGAACAAACGAACAGAGGCTCAGGAAAGAAGAAAAAATCTCTATGGCAGGGGCGAAGAGGCGTTGCAGAAGGAGCACCGCCCTAGCCCTCTTTAAATAACAATCCAAAAGAAACCCCAAGACGCTGAAATTTCCGATATGAGCGCCAGAAATAAAGGAGTCCCGCCATGTGGAACTCCCACAATCGCAGCCTGCTGAAAATGAGGCGTTTCTTCCTCAAGCCACGGCAAAAAATGATGGTGAAATGGCGACTTGTCGTTCACGAGATCATCATTGCCTAACCTTTCGGATCCCCCCAAATGAGATTATTTAGAATTTAACTCCCTATATCCGAATTTACACTTCGGACTAGGGAAATGGGAGGCATGTAATGAGGGGTAAAATTGTCATTACATTAAGACCCGCATACGTCGACAATTGGGTCAAGCCCAATCCAGCATCCGTCGGCCGGCTGTCATGACCATCAATTAGTGAGGCCGAATCGCCCTTAGCGAGATCAATCGCCTTTAGCAAGGTCGGGTTGCCTCGACAACTCGAGCCATCCTCATACCTCGGCCATCTGAGCTGAGCCATTCCTCGGTAACCCGAGCTATCCTTATACCTCATCCATCTAAGCTGAGCCATTCCTCGGTAACCCGAGCTATCCTCATACCTCGGCCATCTGAGCGAGCCATTCCTCAATAACCCGAGCTATCCTCATACTTTGGCCATCTGAGCCGAGCCATTCCTCAGTAACTCGAGCTATCTTCATACATCGGCCATTCGAGCCGATCCATTATATACCTCAAAAATTAGGTTATTCCTCATTCTGGCTGAATCATGGCATTCAAAATACCTATGCAGAATCCGGTGCAGGAAAGTTCGAAATCACTATAACTGAATAAGATTTCAGGCGGCGAATCATACCCAGAAGTGGCCTAGGACCCGCAAAGTGGCCTAGGTCTATGTGATCGCTGAATCTCAAGGCATCAACCAGCTCTTCCAGCCGTCGATCTCTAACTGACAAGATATGGACCTTACCGGCCTCGTAACAAACTTGATTCGAGTCCATCTCGAATCCTAATAGTTTTCAGACCCCATCCAGGGCACGTCCAAGGAATCAGGTGATCGCCTATAAATACCATAGCCCTCCAACCTCTCAGGTATGCCAATTTTATACGCAGTTCTTACGCATACTTTTACGCTATTCATTAGCTCTGATACTCATTAAAGCTCCCCCTGAGCTCAGAGCTTTGAGAGAGACCACCCGCCAAAAGGAAACTCCTTTGTGAGAGTCTTCTCCTTACATCTGCTTGTTGTGAATCTCACTGACTTGGGTGTCGGAGGGTCCTCCGCAGAGGGCAACCCCCACAGCACCCTTTGTGTACGGACTGTCTTACAGGTTTCACTCTGAGGCGACGAGATCGGCGTTCAGATCAGGAGCCAGAAGCACACCCGAGTCGGAGAACGATTTCTACGTAACAAGAGCATTGTTGTCATGGTAAATTATTAACTTTTCTTTCATCTTTATTTTCTTCCTACTCATCCAAACAAAAGAAGAGAAAATGTTTTCTCTCCCACTCATCCAAAAAGAAAGGAAGAAGGAGGGTGATTGAGGGTGGAGTGTTGAGAGAAATTTTAGAGAGTATAAAAGGTCATTACATAAAGGATTAAATTAGATTTTTTTTTAAGTATGGGCGTAGAGATTTATTTTTGTGGTGTATATAGAAATTCCCTCCCTCCTCGTATGGCAAGGGATTCTACTTTCCAAAATATCCCCAATTTCACATAAAAAGAAATAATAAAAGAAACCGTGCCATCCAATGTCGGCTTGGCCGTCGCCCTCTGGGTTTAAAAGCGAGCACGTTTTCAAAACCCTCGCTCCTTCCCCAAACCCCCTACCCGCCGCTTCTTCTCCTCGCTTCCGCTTTTCGCCTCTCCTTCTATTCTCGTCCGCCGATCGCCGCTTATCTAGGGTTTCTTTCTGGAGGTCCTCCCCGCCTCCCACTTGTCCGATCACGAGGGCCCAAGACCAGACTGCGGAGCGGAAACAACCTCTTTCCGCTTCCGGAAGACAATCCAATCCATCAAAGAGATCGTCGGCAACCACTCCGACGCCGACGTATACGCCTTGCTTAGAGAAACCGGCATGGATCCCTACAAGACCTCGCAGAAATTACTGAACCAAGGTAAGTTGGATCCGGTTAGGATTTTTCGAGTGGTGCATTGGTTCTCGCATTGATGCTCTCTTTCTTGTTCCTTGTGGAATCGAGTTTAGAGTGTAGCCATTGGGATTTGACTCAGGTGGGCTTCCAAGTTGCTTGCTTGGAGTCTGTTGGCAGCTTGGTGTCGATTTGGCCATGCTCGAAGTGGGGAAGATGCTATTTTTAAGGATTATGAAGTTGTTTGAACTTGGAGCTTGATCACTTCGAGCATGGCACTTTTGGGTTGTGCGCGGGATAAATTGAAATTTCAATCATTTCTTTCGAGTAAATAATATCTGTTCATCTTTGATTTCGCGGTAAGTTATTGGTAACATTTCTTTTGTCTTGGCTGCTCTCTGTCAATGCGGATCTAGGTGGACGAATCCTTGCTTGGTCTTAACACTGTTGGTTGGTTTGCTTTTATGATCTCTTAGGCATGTGTTTTTTATTAACTGGCTACTGAAATAATTATTTAAATAAGATGTATGAAGAAGCAAAACTAAAAAGGTGTGTGCATGTGATCATCCATTTGCGTGTGTACACGTTCATGCATGCCTTTGTTTCTGATTGGTTGAAGCATTGTTTGATTTTAGTGCAGCTGATGCCTGCATCAACCTGGAGTAATTAATTCTAATCGAATATGATATTGGACTGAATAGTGGACTTTGTGTAAAGAGTGAGAGTCCAGAAGCAGTGTTGCATACAAAGCAACTTGGCGTTGAATTATATACTTAAAAAAGGCCACTTCGGATGCAAGTTCTATATTAACGATCAGTGAGAATAAGTAACATGGGGTTTTGTGGTTATATAAAAGGAGGACAAAGAGGAGATGGAAGCTATAATCTGAGGCCAAATATGTGCCTTATCATGATAATAAACAATAATAACAACAACAGAGTCTTATTCACAAACTAATTAGAATCGGCTATATGAATTTCTTTTTTTTTGTTCAGCTCTGTTTGGAGTTATATTTTTATAGGATGCAAAAATTATAAGTCATTCCTTATCACTTCCTCCTATATGATTTTTAGTCTATCTTTATCTCTTTTTTTTTTATACATGTAGCAAGTCACTTTTCACAGAAACGCATATTTAGGTTTATGTTGCACATGTTCAAACTATCTAAGATGTTCTTCCTTTTAATTTATTCTTGATTGGAGCTACCTCTATTTTTTTATGAATAGTTTCATTTTTATTTTATCTTTTCGTGTATTACCACGCATTCATCTTAACATTTCTATGTTCACCATATTCATCTTATATACACATATTTTCTAATTGCCCAACATTACGTATCATAAAGCATAAATGGTCTTATGGTTATCATATAAAGCTTTTCTTTTAACTTGACAAGTACTATATGATCACATAATATTCAAATTACACTTCTTTATTCATCCAACTTGCTTTAATCATATGGACAACATCATCCTTAATCTCTTCTTTCTTGTGAATAATTGATTATAAATACCAAAAATGATTATTTTTAGTAACTTTATAATCCCTAATTTGTACTTTACATTCATCTTTATTTTTAATTGTACTAAACTTGTATTTCATATATTCTGTCTTTATCCTATTTAAAATAAAATTTTTAGATTTTAATGCATTTCGTTATAGTTCTAACTTATGATTAACTTCAACTCTACTTTCATATACTAGTATTATATCATCTGCAAATAACATGCACTATGCAATATCATCTTAAATATGTCTAGTAAACTTATGTATAACTAAAGCAAAACATAGAGACTGAGAACAGATCCCTAATGTAAGCCTACTGTAATAGAAATTCCATTAGTATTATAATAAATAATTGTTGCACTAGTAATTGCCCCATCGTGCATATTTTTTATTATGTTAATATGCGTAACAGATACTCCTTTATTTTCTAGCATTCACCATAAGATTTTTCTAGGAACACTATCATATGCTTTTTCTAAATCAATAAAAATCATATCAAAATCTTGTTTCTTTGCTTTATGTATCTCTATTAACCTTCTAAGCTTTATGTATCTCTATTAACCTTCTAAGGGGGAAAATAACTTTAATGGTCGACCTTCTTGGCATAAAGCTAAATTGATATTTGGATTTTTTGTATAGTACATCTTAACCTATGTTTAATTATTCTCTTCCAAAATTTCATAGTATGACTCATGAGTTTGATACCATGATAATAAGAATTGTTTTGAATATTTCCTTTATTCTTATAAATTAGTACTATAATGTTCTTTCCCCATTCATTAGGCATCTTTTAGTTTTTAAAATTCTATTAAATAAATTTATCATTCACTTTACTTTCGCATCATTTAAATATTTTCAAACTTTTATAAGAATCTTAGCAGATTCCACTTTTTTTCTTACTTTTATTTTTTTTATAGCCCCATTTATTTCAGATGTGCTAATTCTACAAGTATACACTATAACTTATCCTTAATGAAGCTAATAGGGCATCCTAAATTTTTTACATAATTTTTATTTAGTAATTTATTAAAATAGCTTCTTTATTTTTCTTTGATCTCTTTCTTCTTAATCAAAACTTTTTAATCATCATTTTTAATTCATTTAATTTGAACATATCTCTACTTTTCATGTCTCTTAATATTATATTACATCTCTTGTAATGTAAGAGAACATGAGAAGGATATCAACACTCTACTAGTTATCTGAGATGAGGGAAGAGAACTAGCGGTATCAGTGCATAATGTATGAGGATAATGAGAGTATATTGGGATCCGATGAGCGGATGAAGATACAGAGGATATTCTCTCGAAGCATTTGAATGAGAACTATTATTAGAGTAGGCTTTTAACACATTTTGGTTGCTGCACATGTACCACTAGCTTTGAATTCTGGAAGTAGGGAATGGTTGGTATGAACTGCAAAGAAGCTAGCTCCAAGGGGCATCTGAGATACAAAATACTGTAGAATATTTTTTCTTTTTTTCTGATTTCAATTCCATGAAGAAGGGCCATGCCATGTCAACAGGACTTTTGTTCAATGAGAAGGGATGCCAAGAGTTAGCATGTTTGATGCCCTGGATAAAGCTAAGAAAATATTTTGCCATTTTCATATGGATGTGAAGTGGCTTGTTGTTGTTGTTGAAGTTTGAGGTTAAGCTTATCTTTAAATGTTTTAAAATTAATTGGGGTTCAAAGAGTATGATTGGTGTGCTAACATAGAAAGAATCCCATAAGTGGGAGTAAAATTCTGAATCAGATTTAATTTCCTAGCTCCTCTCATTTTGGAATATGCCACGATGTTTGTCTTGACTCCTTTCTTAATGTTTTGCCATGAATTAATTGTTTTTCAATAAAAAATAAACCCTTTCAACTGTCTTTGTAGCATTGTCACATTGACATCAATCAACATCTTATGTTTTTTTTCTTTTACCTTGCAGATCCATTTCATGAGGTCAAAATGAAAAGGGACAGAAAGAAAGAGGTATTCTTTTGCAATATCCTTGTCACTATATGATAATTTTCTACATGAGTTTTGAAAATTGCAAAAATTGGAGTCAGATCTATTAAGATTTTCAAAATGGGAACTTATCATGCCTGGTCAGTATGGAGGCTTGAAACTGGAATCTTGAACCTTGAGTGAGAAGTAAAAGATATAAGTGGAGAGAGTGGATTGTTGCAAATAGAAATGAAGCTAGTTTCAGTGACTGGGATATTTAGTGTCCAAGAAAGGTATAATTAATTTTATTGATACACATGCTTCTCTGTTTTAACTGGAAGAGCCAAATTGCAAATTTGAGATGGTTGAGTTCATAGATGCATTTTCTTTTCTTTCTTTTTTTTTTGGGTTTGTGGGGGGGGGGGGGGGGCTGCATGGTATGCCATGTTACACCCCTATATACTCTCATGGTTTATCAAGGGTTTGAAATATGGTTGTAGGGTATAGGATGCCTCAGCTTGGGGAGAGTAGCATTCTGCAGTATGGTCAGTTCTTGAAACCTTGGGTAAGCATGTAAAAAATTCATTGAAACAGAAGTGCTTGGTAGTGATGTAAGACATATAGGGCGTGACTCTATGCATGCTGAATGATGTGCAATATAGAAGCAAGATAAATATGTGACACCTTATCTAGTGCTTGGCAAAGATGAGTTTCAGCAAGTTGCAAAAAAAGCAAATTAAGCTGCGATTATGGGAATTTAATGAGTTGTTAGGAGCTATAAAGTATGCTTATTTTCAAACAGAGTTTCAATGATAACTGAAGTATATCATGTTTGTTTTGCAAGTTCCTTATGTTAAATTTGTTTGACATGTTATTGATTTGTGGCCTCAGAATACAGGTTATAGGGCTCCTGTTGATACAAGAATTCGGATAGTGCAGCGATGGGAAAAATCTCAAGCACCATGGAGTCAAAATGCTAGAAGAGGGGGTTATCCTCAAAATCTCGTACCTGGTAATACAAAATCCAGCTTATGTGGTAATTAGTAGGTTTTAATAGAGTTGATGTCGGTGTTATATTGTTTATAAATATCTATTTGATGCATGAAATGGGTCTATTGCAGGGAACAAGCTAGAATTCCGTATTGTGAGGGACAATAGAATGAATCAGAAAGCCAATAAGGATGTTAAACCTGAATCACTCCAGAATTTAGCTTCTGGCAGTGAACATGTGGCATTGAATGCTTTAGAGAAGAGGTATAGTGTTTTGTTTTTCTTTGTAGTCTGTAAATTAATATTTCTATGTATTAAACACCTTCAGCCTGCTTTATTTTCAGGCATTCCTGTCCAGACCAATGCATGCTAGATTATTTAATTTTTTTTATATGCTTCTTTTCTCTCAGCAGAACACCTCTTAAATATTTGAAATCTTTTTTAAACATCTTGCCTTTTGGTTGTTTCACTGCACTGCATACAGACCCTTGTGCGGGCATTTTCTTTTGGGGAATCATCATATGCCAAAATTATTTCTCCAAATTGACTATAAATATGTATAGAATTTGCTATAATTGAATTCTTTTACCTTAAGATATCCTTTTGGCAAGTTTGAAATCTTTAAAGTATGATACATGGTAAAAGGACCTGCCTCTGGAAATTTATTCTATCAATGTTATGAAATTTGAAGTTCTATTTTATGTTGGACTGGGATATAATACATAAAGTGTACGTACATATGCAAGTTGTTTGTTCTGGTCTTTTGATGTTCTTTCTTGGTCATGACTCTCTTCTCTGAGTTAACTATTTCATGAAAATTTTCTTTAGTTTTTCCTCCAAAGGCTAATCACAAGCTTAAAAATGCTGGGTCATGCTTTATTGAAACTTAAATATGTGCAGAAAGTTCTTTGAATTTGATTAAGGTTGATATCTTGCAAACCGTTTTATTTTCTTTGGTCTATCAGGTGTATGGTCAATATCAGAAAGATATCCATTTCTCAGCTTGATTATTTTAAGATCATGCCATCTCGGACTGTTTATGTTGTGGTGTAATATGATGCCTCTCTTATCATCTGGCAAATAATTTGTCTTAGTTCTAACAGCTTCTTTGCTATGACATGCCTACATGCCCCAATAGAAGAATTTCTTGTTTTCTTCAACTCTTGTTGCTGAATCAGATAGCTTACATATTTATTGTCTAGTAAATTTGCAAGATTCAATATCATTATGAGTCATTGTTTTCTCTGCTGTGCAATAAATTTGTCCTGCTGGAGTGTTGACATATCTTAAGCTGTAATGTGGCAGAAGATGCTAGAATTGTCTGTGGATTTGCTCATCCATTACTTTTTTCTGTAGCTCTACTGGATTTTTAACTGAACAAAAGCAGTCAGCCGCCAGAAATTCAGAGGAACAAATGGTAACTCAAGGTCTGAATGGGCAGTGTGATTCTGGACCAGGTCACACCAAAGGTGTGAAGTCAACAAGCAATGACAGTCAACAATTGCCCAAAGGGGTGCAAGTGACAGCCTCAAATTTGACTACAATGGTGCAAAGAAGGGTTGAAAATGGTTCTCAAGTGCTCTCTCCAACATTGGCATCAACTAACTCTGTCATTGGAATGTCTTCTTCATCCTCCGACCCAGTTCATGTTCCATCTCTTGATTCCAGGGCAGCGGGAAAGGTAGGGGCTATTCGGCGTGAAGTTGGAGTAGTTGGTGTTCGGAGACAGTCAACTGACCACCCAGCAATAAAATCTTCAATTTCAAGTAGTTCAGCTTCAATTCCATTGTTGAAGGATAATGGTTCCTCGATAGCATTATCTGGACGCTTAGTTACCACGTCAAAGAGCAGCCAATTTATAGAGTCCTCTTCATTGGAGCCTATTATGTCTACCATCGGCAAATCAATTTCTTTGGGCCAGTCAAATGGAAAATTACATCATCTACCCGTGAGCCATCAAAAAGGTGAAAGAGAAGTCAGTGTAAATCTTAGGGATGCTTTTGGTTTTTGAGAATGTTCTCTGTTTTTATTTTCTAAAAATGATTTTCATTTTTTTCTTTCTAATCTCTAAAAAAATGTATTGGTAAATGAGAACTAAAATTATTTTTTTGTTTTTATTATAAACAACATCTTTTAAAAAGATAGGCAAAAAAAAAGAGAATCTGTTTATTTATGTGCTTTTAAGTTTTTTAGCCTTTGTTTTCTATTTTTTTTTATTTTAATGAAAAAAGTAAAAACATCTTTAAACTGTTTTTAATTTTCTGTTATTTTGGAGTTGTATTTTCCAAAAAAAATATATTTTCATCTTCAAGCTCAACTCAACTCATCTAAGCCTCTTTCCAATATTTTCATCTTCAAGCACCGAACGTTTTTTCTTAAGTGTTTGTTGTTTTCTATGAAAATAAAATAAAAAACAGGACCATTCTCAAAAAGCAAATGCACCTTTGTTAATTCATCTGATGAATGTTCACATGGTATACTCAACTAACACAGCACTAGATCTGTATTCATTATAATATGAAAAGCTTCTCAAGTCACCTAGCCACAACTAATGTTTTAGGTTCTAGCAAATGAAAATTATTTTAGGAAATTTACATTTCTTTATCGGATGGGATGTTGCTCTTGTTATATATTCATTATATCTATCCAGTCACCTTATTATTATCAACTTGATTAAGTATTTAATTTCTGCCAGATTTAGTGTTGCTTTATGCCTGATATCTATCATTTAATTGGATTCTTCTGTTTCTTAGGCTTTATCAATGGGTGTGTGCACACTAACACATAGACCAAAAAAAACTTTTTGCTGCATGATTTTGGAAGGAAATCCTTCTTCATGTTGATATAACAATGCAGTCCTGGGCTGAAGATTTTGCATTTTGAAAGTATGGAAGCAGCAGGCATTATAGGGTTGTGATGCAATCCTGCTTTCTTGTTGGTTTCTTTGGTTTCTTAGGCTTTATCATTGGGTGTGTGCATGCTCTCTCTCTCTCTCTCTCACACACACACACTCATGCATGCCCCCGCGCGCACACAGACACACGGATAAAGGGAGGAGAAAAATAAGGTAGTTTTTGCTGCATGTTGTTAGAAGGAGAGATTTCCTCATGTTGATATGGCAATGCAGTCATCAGATGAAGATTGTGCATATGGGAAGAGCGGAAAGAAAAGCGGGCATTGTAGGATCATGATGCAGTCCTACTTTCTATTCATTAGGCTCAAGAAAGGTCACACCCTTTTATCAACACATGGATGAAGCGAAGTGATGTTCAATTTTCTTTGTACAGAAAAAGATTTAGAAGGGGAGAGCAAGTAGGAGAGAAGAAAGAAAAAACGAAAGAGAGGAAGGAAGGGTAAAACGTCAAAAAAGAAAGGAAATGAAGGAGAAATGAAGAAAAAAGCTGTCCAGAGGCCTCCTTTCTCCTCATTAACCAAATCTTTGTAAAGTGTCTTTTCCCTTATATTGTTTCTATCTTCTTGATCATGCTTTCAATGTAGCCGCTGGATTAATCTTAGCATCATCTAAGGCTTTCAATAAGGGAAATAAGGTTATTCTTTTCCATAAAAATTAATGAAATCCTGGATTTCTTCTGTATCCTACTTTTGCCCTTGTTTGTTTTTTGGTTGACTTTTCTTTGACCTTGAGCTTGAGGAATTACTTTGTAAGCTGCTTAACATTTGCAAGTGCAGAAGTTTGTGCATGTTGAATGAAAACTTGAGATGTATATGGCCTTTCAGATTCAAATCCTAAAATCTGTTCCATGGTTGTGTTGTGGTCATGATGAAGATCATTCTGAAGAAGATAAGAATGTCTGATGTGAGATTGGTCATCTTAGACATCTAAGGAACATGGCATGCAGACTGTTCAGGAAAGGTGAATGTAGTGGTGTATGGAATTTGAATTAGCATGGGACTATGAATCCTAGGGGTGGCAATTGGGTTGTTATAGGTCAGATTGTGTATGAGTTGGGTCAAATACTCATCAATCTAAATCTGACCTGTTCATTAAATAAGTCAAAAATCCAAACCTGGAACTGACCGTTTTATTAAAGAACTAGCCCAACCTGACCTGCCTAACTTGTTTAATAAACAGGTGTAATCAATTTAAATGGGCCTTAAGCTTAAATCTGTCTTAAATAACCTGATCCAACTATTAAACATGACAAAATGTTTTTAACATTAAATTTGAATTCAACCCAGTTGATAATTGGGTTAGGTTGAGTTCATCTATTTACGACCCTCTTGCCAGTTTATAACAAGCCTGAACCTGCTTAAACTGTGGGTCAATTACAGGTCCGTTCAAATTGCCACCCCTAGAATCCTATGAAAGCATAGAAGGGAAAAAAAGTTGTATGGTTGCACTAACATTAGAAAGCATTAAGTGGTTTTTCTAGACAACCATGAACTGTATGTGACACTTAATCCTAACCTTAATTCTAGCACAATCACTAAGGTATTTGTGAAAGTTTTAGGTATTTCTCACGATTTGGTCTGTATGGTTTTAGAGGTTTGTTCTTGCTGGGTGTAGGATGTGAAGTTTGTTATGTTAGTATGTTATTATGGATGGGAGGTGGGATGATTGTGAGTAGAATTAATGAATGCTTTTGAGTTATGCCTTCAGATTATTATATTGGTGAGCTACCTGTAAATATAAATTGCGAAAGCAGATGCAATTTTTTATTGATTAGTTAGGGATGGAGCTGGTCTTTTTGTGAGAATACTCTTTTCTATCAAAGGGGATCAATAGGGCCTAATCTGTTGTAGGTTGGTAGCCATGCAACTTGACACTGCGTTGCTTTGTCACCAAATATGCATTTTCTTTCTTTTCTTTTGTTTCTTTATTTTTTGGGTTTTTTTTTTTACTGTTTTTTTTTTTTTTTGGAGGGGGGGGGGGGGTGCAATGATGTATAATAGGAGCACCCTAGCCAACTAGTGTGGTTGTGAACCTTGTGTCTTTCTCATGCATTTTGTAGATTGAATAAGGGCCATCTTCCCTACCTCCTGGTTTAAAGAGAGTGTATTTTTATTTTTGGAGTGGGAAAGATGTACCATGCTTTCTAATTTTTTCTAAACATGAGAATATATAGGCTCTAATCAAGGATGGATGTGTAGTAATACAAGAAAAAATAGGATAATAAATAAAATCATTCATAAAAAGATAAAGATAGCTTCAATCGAGGATAAGGGAAGGACGACTTAAATAATTTGGACATGTGCAATATAGATTTAGAGATGTACCTGTGCAACGAGTAACTTAATACATGTAAAAAAAAAAAAAAGGTAGAAATAGACTAAAAGTTATATAAGAGAAAGTGATAAGAAACACTTAGAAATTTTGCATCTTATAAAAAATATGACTCAAAACGGAGCTGAATGGAGAAAAAGAATTCATGTAGCCGATTCTAACTAGTTTGGGATTAAGGCTTTGTTGTTGAAAGAATATGTAGTCTAGGTTGGGCCATTGCTGAAGTGTTCAACATCTATAGGTAGATCAGATCAATTTCTTTTAGCTTTTCCATTTTACTATTTATTTATTTTGTGGTTTCTCTTGTTGCAGTTTAGAACCTTTCTTACTGATGGCATCCCGTAAGATTTGAAATTGTTTTGCTCGTCATTTTTACCAGCCATAATTCTTCATTTTGATGGAAGCACTGCTATCATGCTCATTCCCTATAGTTATGAACATTTGATTTATTTAATGCTTAAGTACTTTCCGTCAATATCTAATGGTCATTAGCAGTTTACAGTTTTTCACCACTTGATAATTTTAGAAAAGGAAAAATAGAGTTAATTTAGCAAAGTTGCTGATGTGTGTAAAATAATATGCAGTGAATCTCTATGCACTGTCATGATTTATTGTTGTAAGATTTGGTTCATATATGAACTGAACCATGAATAAATTTTGCATTTTACTTTGTCTTGGTTATTGTGTTTATTGTTAAATGGTAATATCTGGTTATGCAGCAACACAGTTCAATATGGAGTGGAAACCAAAACCAAGCCCCAAGCCCACCATTGTTAGTGCTGGTATTAATGAAACAGCTGCTTCTCCATCTCGTGCTAATGCCTCTACTGGCTCAAATCAGGCTGAAGTAGCTGGCTTATCTGAGAAGCTTTCGAAAGTAAACTTTGAGGATGAACATGTGATTATACCTCAACATCTCCAAGTCCTAGGGTCTGAGCAGCTGATCTTTGGCAGTTTTGGAGCTGGTTTTGATTGTACCAAGGACCTTTCATCTGCCTTGCAATCACATGGAAATGCAGAAGGATCAAGTGATGAAACTTCTGTGAGGTTATTTCTGGTCCTTTCATGTTTTTTCCATGTTATTTATCTCATTTGACTTATATAATTCAGTATTCTGTGCATCTTTTAATGTATCTTGAAATCATTTACAGCAAAAAATGAGGATTTAGACCATATATTATTTGGAGATAGCATTGTCATATTTTGGCTTTGTTTGTAAGTGAATGCTGATCTTCCTTAAAACCTTGATAGCTGTATGGTTGCACTGAAGCTTTGTTGCTTGTAGTTTATCCACATCGGCTCTGGTGGGTTCCAGCAAAGATGCTTTGGTGGCCAAGGCAGATCTAGTGGACTCTGAATTGGGAACTTCTCGATCTCATAGTCCAGCATCAGCAGGAGAAGAGCAACTGCTGCCTGGAAATGAGGTGACTTTGAGTCCTAGTGACAGTTATGCTGATATTGGATTGGTTCAAAGCCATAGTCCTTCCTACAGTTCATCTGAACCACAACTAGGAAATAATCCAAGCATGCCAAGTTTCACTGTGAGTTCAACAATCTTCACTCTTCACATGTAATCAATTGAAAACTCGTTTTTGTTTCCTATATGGATAAGACTTGCAATTTGTAGCAATTGCTGGTAATCTAGATACAGAGGCAGTTGCAGTGATTCGAAGAATAAGCATCTTTTAGTTGACATAATCATGTCTTTGCCTTCTATACTTATGTGAACTAGGATTTTATTACTTGTGTTGCATTCTACGAATGAATGCCAATATTCTCTTCCCTTGATTTGTTTAAAGCAGGCATATGACCCCCAAACTCGGTACAATCTGCCATTTTTAACAGCAATTGATGATAACATACAGGGGCAGGATATAGCATCAGATACTGAGGTAACCCAACTCAATGCCTGACTTTTTTCTATGATCCGTTTGGTGTTGCCTTGGACAAACATTTTCGTCATTCAACTCGATTTGTCACTTTTTTTTTTCCTGAAAAGATATGTTTTCTGTGCTTAGGGCTTTTATGTACTGTTTTTCCTATATATCCACCAATTACCTCACAGCAAATTTTGATCTAATCCCTCAATTTAATCAAAGAAAAATGCCTTGAATGCAAGATAGCCTTATCTTAGCTTAAGTTTGTGCCCAGGAACCTCTTAATATATGGTTGTCACATGCTCTCTGATAATTGTGCTCTCTTGTTCTTTTAGTTTCTGTATGCATCATACCTAATGAGGTCTTTGGTCTGGACTGAGAAATTATTGCGGCACACCTTAGCACCAGATCCTTCTGAGTCACACATTTTTCTCTCTGGATTATTGACAGCTCTGTAGGACTAGTATTATATTCTGACTTCTTTGTGCATTTTCTAAAGCAGGTCCACAGCTTGCACCCAACAGACAGCATCCAGACGTCCAATGTGACCATGGTGCAACAACACCAGTCAATCCAACAATCCACAGCGCAACCGTACACGCAGGTCCACATATCACACTTCCCTAATTTCATGCCTTATCGTCCTGTTTCTCTCCAGTGTATGTGCCACCAATGGCCATGCCAAACTATTCTAGCAATGCTGCATACCCTCACCCTCCAAATGGCGGCAACTATCTGGTGATGCCAGGTGGAAACTCTCATATAACGGCCAATGGCCTGAAGTATGCAACATCACAGTACAAGCCAGTTCCTGCCGGGAATCCTAATGGGTATGGAAATTATGCCAATCCATCTGGCTTCACCATAAGTGCTCCTGGCATTGTTGGGAGCACGAGTGGTCTTGATGAAGCATCCAGGTTCAAATATAAAGACAACAGTTCATATGCCCCAAACCTACAGGTATGACCTCAGCTTCATTTATTCTAGATTCTGTAATGTTTGCACTAAACAAGTATAGTTTTGAAATTAGTGGGGGTCATTCTGAGGATGCTTGGACCATATATCCTGTTATCAATTCCTGTTCTTCACTATTGACAGGCTGAGACTTCAGATATTTGGATTCAGACCCCAAGAGAGCTTCCAAATTTGCAATCAGCCCCCCCATTTTATAATTTATCTGGACAAGCAGCAGCAGCAGCAGCACCCCATGCAACATACTTGCCAACCCACACCGGCCATGCCTCATTCAATCCGGCGGCACAGACTTCTCATGTGCAATACCCGGGCTTGTACACTTCCCCGCAGCCGGCCCCTATGGCCTCCATTCCGAGCCCTCATCCCTTGGTACACCAGCAGGGCCATCCGGGCATGAGTGGGAATTCTATCCAATCTGTAGCTCAGGTGGGAACCTATCAGCAACCCCTGCTCGGTCACCTTGGTTGGACAGCCAACTTTTGAAGCAATTCTATCCAATCTCTGCCTCTTGTGATCATGGTTTGGTGTCGGCCTTCTTATGTAGGTAGATAGATAGCTAAGCTTAAATTGCAATACAAGCCCACTGTTCTTTTCCTTGATCTATGGCCAGCTTTTTATTGAAGTATTGGCATCTCCATTTCTTTCTTTGTTTTTTTCTCATGGCTTTTTTCCAATGGATATAATTGGCTTTGACATTCTATATGCTTTGGTTGCTCGTTCTTCAATTCCACTTAAATGATACGAAGTATATACTACTACTACTACTACTACTAGATAAGAATTCTGAAGCACATCGAGAGCAAAGAACATTCTGATCTCGTCTTCATGTAAGAAGTCAATAATTCCTGGTGGACTTGTGGAGCAGGCGATGGTGAGGGAAACCGTTCAACTTGATGGATTGGGGTATTTATTTATAGGACCACGCCAGGAGGGAAGCCGACCAATCCCGCCGCGACCATCGGCTGCGGGCTTGTATTATTATTATTATTATTTTAAGGTTTGCGGTTATAATTATATGCTTGCTGGGTTCATCATACTTCTACTCTCTATCGTGGGACCTGGGATTTTTTAATTATATTTTTTAAAAAATTATTTTTGAATTAAATTATTTTTTAAACTATTCATGAATCTAGAATAGACCATATCAGCGTTCATGTTGGAAGAGGTGCAAAACTGAAATCGTCATGATTTTTTTTTTCATTTTTTTATAAATATAAATAAAATCAACCGTTAGAATAATGGTTTGAAATTGTCACTTCAACAACTGACAAATTTCTCTATTTTCGATAAATTTCAGTTGAAAATAAATAATAATAATTTTAAAGAGATTTTATAAAATAAATTAGATATTTTCATGGATGGAATCAGGGAAAAAAAAATAGTCATGTAGAAAGGTATTTTTTAAGTATTGATTTTCCACCATTGCTTGTATTACAATAATAACAATTATAACTCTTAATTTTGAACTAATTAGGTTCGATCATATACATTATTATTTTTTATTTAATTTAATAATATAAAAATAAATTTTATCTTATATATTCAAAGAAAAAGATGGAGAAGAGGCAAAACCCACCTGAGCCCTAGTAGGCTTTCTCAACACTTCGGCTCTGAGAACCCTTTGCCGAGACAAACCGTAGCCTCCCTGACATCTCATGGTTCCCTCCCCTTCCTCTCAACGCCCAGTCCAACGAGTTGCGTCATATTAACTAAATGTCGCAATCTATTTAGAGAAGAGATAAAGAAGCTTGAAGCTTGTGAGAGCTTCGGATTCTGGGTGCTGTTTTGCTTTGTGATTCATGCTCGGCCCTTGCCTGTGCTGATTCCGGTGATCGTCTTCGTCTCCGGCTGCGGCTCTTGAGGTGGGTTTCCGTTCTTCTGTCCCCTTGCCATCTATGGCGGCTGATGGAGCTGTTGGGGACCGGGGTGGTGGGCAGAAGCTCGGTCCGTCTGGGTTCATTTGGGTATCGTCGTCCCCGGTGCCGGCTGAAGTATCGCGTCTGGAATTAGAGTATCCGGAGGTGGTCAGCGTTCCGAAGGATGATTTGAAGGCAGAGATGGAGGATTGGCAGTCGCGTGCTCTCATCCTCCGATCGTTATGAAATGGGTTCCAGCAGAGGCGTATGTTCGTGAGTTTCGCCGTGCCGAAATTCAGGGGGATATCAAACCGGTAAGCCTGGCATTTCGATGCCACATCTTCCTGTTCGAAGACCCGATGGTTGTGGATCAGGTGATGAATCGTCCATGGATCATCAATGGACAAATCATCACAATGGAAAGGTGGAAGCCGGAGTTCGTTCCGTCTGCGGATGCCACCCCCTTGGCTCTTATCTGGCTGCGTCTTCCAAACCTTCCTCTGGAATTCTGGAAGGAGAATTTCTCAGGTTGATCACTGAGACGGCTGGCCAATTCCACTGTGTTGATGCATCGACTCTGGCCAAAAGCAGAGGAGGGTTTGCCAGAGTTTGCTTGCGGGTGGATCTCCGGCGTTCTCTCCGGCCGGGTACCCGTGTTCAGGGCTTAAATCTTCCCTTCTGGCAGCAATTTGTTATGAAGCTCTTGAAGGATTTTGCTCCAGCTGCGGATCGCTTCATCTGGAGGGTCCGTGTTCTGGGCCGGCTGGATCAAGTAAGGTGATGATTCTCGTTCCCTGCTTTCGGATCCTGGTTACTGCTGTCGTCAACGCCGGGATGTCCCTGGTTCGTCGAGGGAGATGAGGAAGAAGCCTACATCAATGTCCTCTCCTGGTGTTCCCGCTGTGATCAGTGCCTCAGATGGCTAAGGAACAAGCAGAGGATCTGTGGCTAATGCGATGATGGGTGGAGGACGCCGATCAAGGATCGCCCGCCGGAAAGCTCCACCATCGTCAAAGATGGTGGTTGTCTCGGACGCACCCCGTTGAATCTGGAGGTGAGATGCAGCAGAGAGGGATGAAGGGTTCTTCAGCGTTCGTCACAGTGCCGGTTTCATCCCGTGCCGCACTGTAGCTACTGAGATTAAGCTGAAGCAAGTAAACAAAAAGTAAGTTCAGCAAATTTAATAATGGATCCGAATCAATTTAGCCAATTATCAATCCTTTCTCTTCTTCTAGTTTGGATGGGGTTTGTGGCAGTGACCTAGGCAGCGGGGATGCTTTTCCTGGCCCCTTGAAAAGGGCCAGACCTGTTGAGAGTCCTGTTCCGAGAACTAACCCCAAATCTGTTAAGGAAGGGCAAAGGTAAAGCTGCTTTGCCAAAGAATATGAGGTTGCTCGTTATTTTCCTGTCAACCCGTCATTTCGCAGTGCTCTTCTGGAGTTGATCAGGAGGTGAGTCAGCCCAGCGCTGAGATGAATGTAGGGTTGACTGTGGTGGTCTCAGGTGGAGAACCTATGAGCGGAACTCGGTTAATCTAGTTGATGATGCGGATGGACCGAAGACTGACTCTCTAATGGTGACTGATGGGGGCTCCCTTGCCAGTCAGTGCCCTCCTGATATGGTTATGATGGAGGACCAGGGAGGGGTCCCAGTTTCCTCCAATAATTAATGAAGATTCTTATATGGAATACTCGAGGAGCTCGAAAGCCTTCCTTTCGATCCTCTTTCAATAGATTGATGCAATTATATAAGTTTGATATATGCGTGTTGTTGGAAACCAGATTGTCGGGGGATTCTCTGGCCCGGCTTCGGAGACAGATTTCCCGATCCTGGTCTTCGTATGCGGTGGAGGCTGAAGGGCTGTCGGGGGGTTTATTGGCCATATGGCGCGATTCTGCTGTTTCGGTTGAGGCTTTTCATCAATGCAACCAGCAGATTGGTCTTCTTATCTCTATGGGGTCCTCTGACCCCTGGCTGCTTTCGGCGGTCTATGCCAGTACGGATTACAGAGAGAGACGAATCCTTTGGGCTGAGCTTACTTCCCTCCTTGATCAAGGCCTCCCAGCCATTGTTGCGGGAGATTTTAACTATATCACTGAGGCTAAGGAAAAGCGTGGGGGCAGACGGGTTTCGGCCTCAGCTGATATTAATGAATTCAATTCCTTTATTCGGTCTTCTAACCTGATGGATTTGGGGTATTCTGATACCCAGTTTACTTGGTGTAATAACCGTCAGGGCTCAGCTCGTGTTTGGAAGAGACTTGATAGAGCTTTGGCTACGGCCCAATGGCTTCATATGCATCCTACGGTTTCTGTTTCCCACTTACCCAGGATTGCTTCTGATCACTATCCTATTTTGATCTCTACTGAGGCTGATGTGCACCAGCCAAGACAGTTTAGATTTGAGCATTTCTGGACAGTCCATTCGGGGCTCGGTCCATTATTACTCAAATTGGCATCTTCCGATTAGGGGCAATGCTATTTACCGTCTCTCTCGTCGTCTTATGCTGGCCAGACGACGTCTTTCTAAATGGAATAGGCTTGATGTGGGAAACTTGGATAGACAGATTGATATGGTGGAAGCTGATATTTCTGTTCTTCAGGGTAAGGAGGATTTGGAAGGATCTCTTTTGGATTCGGATCTTTTCTCTCTGCGAGATTTGCTTGCTCGTCACCATTCTCTGCTTCGCCAACAGGAGATGTACTGGAAACAGAGGTCTAGGGCGCAATGGATTTGTGAGGGGGATCGTAATACCAGATTCTTTCATCAGGCTACCTTAAAGCGTCGGGCCGTGAACAGGATTCGGAGACTAGTTGATGTAGAGGGGCATGGTCAGGAGGATTTCCTATCTATCCGGAATATGCTTCTCCAGTTCTTTAAATCTAGATGGGCTGAATCCTCTGCTGATGGGGATCCGGTGGTCAGGGTTCCTGAGTCCAGAAGGGTTTCCTTTCAGGATAATGAAAAGCTTTGCAGACCTATCACTGCTGAAGAAATTCGGGAGGCCCTCTGGGAGCTCGGTCCGGATAAGGCTCCTGGGCTTGATGGATTTCCTCCTCTATTTTATCGTCACTATTGGGACATCATTGGACAAGAGGTTATTCAGGCCTTTCAAATTGTTTTCCAGCTGAAGCAAATTCCCTCAGAATGGAACCAGACTCTTATTACCTTGGTTCCCAAGCAGACAGACGCCTCTCTTCCGCAGCACTTCAGACCTATTAGCCTTTGTATGACTCTTTATAAAGTTTGTGCTCGCCTCTTGGTTGATCGTCTTCGGCTTGTGATCCCCCGTCTTATTTCGATAGAACAGGGGGCTTTTATTAAAGGGCGTTCTATATCGGACAACGTCCTCATTGCTCAGGAGTTTATGCATGATCTTCAAAGAGCCCCTGTGAGGAGAAGTCTCATGGCGATGGAGCTGGATATGGAGAGAGCTTATGACAGAATGAGCTGGGCCTTCCTGAAATGTTCCCTCCAAGAGTTCGGTTTTGATGATCTTTTTATTGAATGGATTATGGCATGTATTCTGAGGCCTTCCTTTTCTTTGCTCATCAATGGGAGCCCTACTGAATTTTTCCACTCTTCCGTGGGTTTGAGGCAGGGATGTCCTTTATCCCCCTTGTTATTTATTCTTGCACGATCTTTCTCGTGCCTTTCATCTTGCTCAGCAGGAGAACCGGATTGTTCCATTCATGGCTGGGAGAGAGGGCCCTATGATTTCTCATCTTCTTTTTGCTGATGACTGTATTCTTCTGGGGCAGGCTTCTATTGACAATGCTGCTTCTTTTCACACCATTCTGCAGCGGTACTGTCAGGCGTCGGGCCAGAGGGTAAATTTTCTCAAGTATTCTATCTGTTTCAGTCCCAAGACCCCTAGGTCTACTAGGGAGGCTATTATGGAGTTATCAGGTATCACTACCCGGTCGGATCTCTTCAAGTATCTGGGGATCCCTATTACTGGCAGACGGGCTCACTGTTCTGACTTTGCAGATATCGAGCGAAGGGTCCGCCAGCGTATTGAGGGGTGGAAGATGACTAGTCTATCTATGATGGCTAGGATCATTATTATTCGTTCTGTCCTCTCATCTCTTCCTGTGTATCTCCTTTCGAATGCCGCTCTGCCGATCACTTGTCTGAGGAGGATAGAGAGATGTTTCAGAGATTTTCTTTGGGCTTCCACGCAGGAGGGACATGGTATGCATCTAGTTGCTTGGGACAGGATCTGCATGCCTATTAATGAAGGTGGTCTGGGGATTCAATCCTTGATTGTTAGAAGAGAAGTTCTTCTTGCCAAACAAGCCTCGCGTTTCCTTTTGGAGCCTCATAGTTTATGGAGTTCTGTGATGCATGCGAGATATGGTGACTGGGCTTCTGGTTCGATTGTTACTCCGCCCCATGGTTCCTCCTCCTATTGGAAGGAGATTTGTAGACATAGTCAGCCCATTATGCACAATACCTCCTGGATAATTGGTGATGGCTGGTCTATTGATGCTGTCAATGACACCTGGATTTCTGAGCTCCCCTTATGCGATGGCCCTCCTTTTTCAACATGGATATTCCCCCTAAGCTTAGGGTTCAGGATCTTATCTCCTTGAATCCCCGCTCTTGGCACGCCCCCTCGGTGACCCGGTATTTTGGAGAGGAGCTTTCTCGTCGGATTCTCTCGATGCCTCTTTTACCTGATTCCTCTGTTGACTCCAGGATTTGGCAGCGTTCTTGTCTCCCCAAGGCTCCCATTAGGGACCTTATGGACATATACAGGCCGCAGGTTCAACACACGGAGGATGCAGCTTGGATCTGGAAGCTTCCTGTTCTCCCCAGGGTTCAGTTATTTATCTGGAAGATCCTTTGGGACTGTCTTCCTACTTGCCTCCTTCTTTCTCGAAGGGGTCTGCCTATTCATCCGAGCTGTCCACTATGTAGGCAGGCGGATGAATCTGTGGACCATGCTATATTTTGTTGCTCCAGAGCGAGAAGGATATGGACTCTTATGGGCTATCCTAGGGACATGGAGGTAATGGATTTTTCGCGTTCATTCTTCCTTCAGGATATCCGGAGCGGTCCTATGAGCAAGCGTGGTCTTTGGTCTGTTACGGCTTATTATATATGGATGTCGAGGAATCAGATCATATTCTCTGACGACAGATTCTCCTTTCACAGGATTGTGAGGCAGATTAGATCTTTGACTTGGAATGTGCCCGTGCCTTTCATGATGTTATTTTTGACTCCTCTGGCCTCTGGGGGGATCCCCTGCTGTTCCGACAGCGAACCGTCGCACGATTTTTGTCTCTTAGGAGCCCCCCTCCAGGGTATGTCAAAATTAACTTTGATGGGAGTGTCCGGGATAGAGATGCTGGATCTGCTTTCATCATTCGGGGTCCGATGGATAATCTATTGGCAGCGGGAGGTTTTGGAACCCTGGACTCTACTGTTCCTTTGTCGGAGCTTGGTGCTGCTTGGGCAGGGCTCTCTTTTGCTGTTAGGATCCTCCATGCTCCTAAGATCATGATTGAGGGGGATTCTATGACTGTTATTTCTTGGTTATTAGAGGAGAGCTATATAGATGGTTCCTCAAATCCGATCCTGAGGGACTGTTGGTCTATGCTGCGGGAGATTGAGTCTGCCCAGATCCGCCACATTTATCGTGAGGCCAACTCGGCGGCGGACTGGGCGGCATCCTTTGCTGCTCAACACGCGGGTCCATGGAATTGGAATCCAGGCGACCCATGTCCTTTTATTCTACAGCAGATCTTAATCTCTGATGTATCTGGGCTGACTCATTCTAGAACTATATGATCGCCCGTTTGTAACCAAAAAAAAAAAAAAAGAAGCTTGAATTTGAACTCTCCATGCATCTTACTCAACATTATAATACGGTTGTCTCTCAATGAAACATTGCTTGTTTTATGACCATGAAATATTAAAAATAAAATTCTTTTATAATACAAATGCTTAGATGTGACATTTAGAAGAAATTCAAATTGAAATTAGCACCATGGACAACTTCATCTTGATAGCATTTTTTTCACCTCCTCACAAAATATATTGAAATTAATCTAGACGTCTGTTGATTTAGTCATAATTTGTTGCAGCATGTAATCCTTGCTTTGCTGGTTCATGCATTGTTGCGGCCGAATTACGTATGATGAACATCGGGCAGGCTGGAATCATCGGGTGCGTAGAAAGGCTGCCATCTTCCTCCAAGAGCCTGCAAAAAGTCCCGGACCGGTGGTTCTGGCGGGGACCCTCCGATGCCCAAGTTAGTGAGTCGTCGAACAAGGATATGATGTTTGTAGAATTGTTGTAGAGCAAGTTTTTTTAGAGAGAGAGAGACCCCTGCATGGAGCTCGGGTCCTCTTTATACCTGTTGGGAATCCGTATACCTTGGTTTGTTGGAACCGTCGAATCCATTTCATTGTGATGTTTCATCGAACGGTGAGTTGTTGGACTGTTGCTGAATAGGGGCCACTTATAGCGGTAACTGCTGATCAGGCTGACACGCCCGAGCTATTCGGCAGTAGTCCTTAGATCGCGGGGTCAGTTGCCCAAGACTAATCCTTGTATGAAGGTCGACACTGGGGGCCGATGCTGGGTGGCAGTGCCGGATGCCGGAACCAAAGCTTCAGTACTGGGACTTATTAAGGCCGACACCTGTGGCCAATGTTGGAGGCCGATGCTGATGGCTGACGCTGGAGGTCTGGTGCCAACGCGTAGTTGGTCTTTGATGCTGACGCTGGGTCCGACACTGGAGGCCGACGCTGGGGGCCGGCGCTGGTGGCCGACACTGGCTGCCTGGCTCTAGAGGCCGATGCTGGCTGCCTGGCTCTAGAGGCCGATGCTGGCTGTCTGGCTCAAGAGGCCGACGCTGGCTGTCTGGCTCTGGAGGCTGACGCTGGCTGTCTGGCTCAAGAGGCCGACGCTGGCTGTCTGGCTCTGGAGGCCGACGCTGGAGGCCGGTTCCGAAGACCGATGCTAGAGGCTTTGGGTTTTGTTGTCACATCATTGCTTTCGAAAATCGCGCAGAAGATAATACTACTCCGGGGGAAACGGCCAGCCGTATCAGATGCCCCCCCGCCCCTGAGATGGGTAAGCATTTATTTATCCGCGAAAGGGGTGCGAATATCCTCTAGGTGGCCGGTTTCCGCGTCATCATTTCGCCTTTGTTGGAATTAGGGAGGATTTCCCTCGGGCAACGTTACGAAAAGGCGGACGGAATCATTGCGATAAGGTTGACTCCCCCTTTTGCCGGTCTTTTCGAGCTTATCGTATTGGCAGGTCTTCGAAACGTCTCCCAACTGAAGACGGACGCGTGGTTGGATCGGACGGTGAGGGGATGTTTCGAAATGGCGCCATGATGGCAAATTGCCCTTATCTTCCTATCTTCCCCATTTCTTCCGCCATTGCCCCCTTTTGAGTCCGCCAGCGCTTCTGTCTTTCGTTCATTCTCTCCGTGCTCTGTCTTTGGCTCGCGTTTTTCTTCTCAGGTTAGTTCCCATGGCTTCTTCTCCTTCTTGCTCCATTTCCGGTTCTTGGGGGGGTTCTTCCCAGTCTTCTGAGTCCCAGTCCATCCAATGGTCCACCTCATCTTCTAACCATTCACCGGAGCCACGACCAGTCGATCGTCCCCCAACCGAGATTCGTCCGGCCGGCGGACGAACTTCCGTTCGGACCTGGCCGGCGGTTGCCGGCCCTTCTAGGGTTACCAAGGAGTCCCCCGAAGGGACTGCGTTGGCCATGTCTGTCCAGGACATCGCGAACTTAAGGGCCAAGTACGGCTTCCCTTCGGACCTTCACCTGTTCGCTCCCACCCCTAACGACAGGGCAACCTCTTCCCGTTCCGGGAGGGTTGCCTTGTACGGGGCCTTTTTTAAGGCCGGGCTCCGGTTACCGATTCACCCCTTCATCCTTAATCTTCTGGATCGGTACTCCTTGACCCCGTCCCAACTAGTTTCCAACTCCTTTCGAACTATTGTTGGTTTTTTAGTACTCTGCCATCTGCAGGATATAGAGGCTAGCATTTCCTTGTTCCGCATCTTCTATACCCTGCACAAACAGTCGGGGTGGTGGTCTTTCACTCCTAGATCCAATAGGATTCTTAGGCTGTGCCTTCCCTCCTCCGTTAAGGGGTGGAAGGACAAGTTTTCTTCGCGGACGTCAGCGGGGTTCGTGGAAGCTGGGGGGTACCCAATATCGACGCCAACAGGGACTCCTCCATCCTTCCACGAGACCGGATGGCATTTGGGCAGCTCCTGACTGCCGATATTCCTAAGTGTAATAAGCTGATAGCCGAGGAGAATCTTCACCGTGCTGGCTTAATTCCCTCGAGGGGTGAGCACTAGACTACTCGCCCCTCTTCTCTGTTCTTCTCTCTTTTCTCTTTTTTTTTTTTTAACTATCCCTTGCTTGTGTAGGGATGGCGCCGACTTTGCACAAGCTTAAGCAGGTGGCCGCCAAGAAGAGGAAGGCCGCGGGGACTGTGTCCCCTACCGAAGGGAGGGCTGCCGCCAAAGTTCCCAGGAGGACCGATGCTGGGAGGGTTGGCGGTAGAGAGACCGATGCTGGGGTGGCCGACACCAGAGGAACTATAGTCGTGAAGCCCCTACGTGCCAAGGTCTCGAAGAAGGGCGGCCCCAAAAGGGCCGACACTAAAGGGGCCGACGCTTAGGAGGCCAAAACAGTGGGGTCCGTGCGCATAGGCGAGGCGACTCAACCCCAAGCCGAAGAACCCGTCATGGAAGACGCGGCAAAGGCCGGGGCCAGCAAGGAGGTGGAGCAAGGCCCGCCGGAGGAAGAATCTCCAGCTCCGGCTCCTCCAATTATTTTACTTGACTTATCTCCTGATGGGAAGACGCCATCTCCCACGCCTAAAGAAACGGATAAAGCTCCGGTGGTAATAGCGGCAACTCCAGTCGCTACCTTGCCCCCTACGAGGGCGGCAGCTGAAGCGCCCCTGCCCGCTAAGGGGCCGGAGGCGGCAGGCTCCGAGGCAGGATCAGCCTCTGTAGGTCCGACGCCCAGGGAAGGGAGGAGTATCGATCCCTCCCTCCAATCAATGCTGGCAAACCATAGCCGCTGGGCTACACGGGTCATAGAGGAAGCTTCAGTGGCGGAGGTGCAAGAATACCTCCGAGGTCAAGGGTGTGTTACCTTTTTTCGTGAAGCCTCGGTGGCGCACCTCTGGGTGAGTTTTTGTGCTATTATTGTCCTTTTTCTTTTCCCCTTTTTCTTTCTTTATATCTGGATGTTTTTTTTTTTAGGTCCTGAACTCCCTTGTCGCCCTTAAAGATCTCTGGACTCTGAGCGACACCGCCATTGAACAAGTGCGGGAGGAGATGGTCTCCCTTCAAGTCAAAGCAGAAAAGGCGGCGATGGCTCTAGAGGACACCCAGGCCACCCTGACGAGTGAGGTAGAGGTTATTCGGCTTAGAGCCGAAAAAGCTGAATACGCGCTGGAAGTTGCCCAGCGCCGCGCTGCCAATGAGCTGGACAATGCTCAGGTGGCAGAAGAAAAGCAAAAAGCGGCCGAGGAGAAGCTGATGGCGACCGAGGAGAAGCTGGTGGCGACCGAGGAGAAACTGATGGCAGCAGAGCAGGAGGTATGTTTTAAAGACTCAAATGAGTTCTGCCTCCGCCGAGACCAATGCGGCTAAGGAAGCCACCCGCCAACATATAACTAAAATCGCGGATCTGGAGGCGGTAGTGGCGGAGGCCCAGAGAAGAGCCATCGAGGCGGAAAAGAAGGGGGCCAATGCCATAGAGGATTATAAGAAATCCGCAGCCTTCGATGACGAGGTAGCCGAGTCAGTGGCGCTAGCTTATGACGCCGGCTTCCAAGATTGTAAAAAGAAAATCCAGGAGCTTTACGACCTGGAAGATATCGAGGAGCTGAAGCCTGACGACGTCCCTGAGGATGACGCCCCACCTTCGGATGCCCATTAACAGCTTTTTGTTTTTCTCCTTGTCGGCAATTTTGTAAACTTCATCATCAATGAATATTTTAATCTCTTTCGCTCCTTCGATTATGATCTACTTCATTTGTTCGAACTGCTGTGAACTGCCAGTCGATAGGATTATGTATAGTAGGTTACGCTAGATAGGACCGTGAACCGTGATGCTGTCCTAAGCGTTGACAAGGCCGATATTCGGTGGTAGCGCAGATGTTAGTTGCTATTGTAAACGCGAGGTGCTGGTCCTCGGTGCCAACACATAGTTGGTCTTTACGGCCGACGCTGAGCGTCGGTCTTTCGTGCCAACGCATAGTTGGTCCTTGACTGCCAGAGCGGATTCGGTCTTTTGCTGCCGATGCTGGGCGTCGGTCTTAGGTGCCAACGCGGAGTTGGTCTTTGACTGCCGGAGCGGATCCGGTCTTTTGCTGCCGACACTGGGCGCTGGTCTTAGATGCCAACGCGGAGTTGGTCTTTGACTATTGGAGCGGATCCGGTCTTTTGCTGCCGGCGCTGGGCGCCGGTCTTAGATGCCAACGCGGAGTTGGTCTTTGACTGCCGGAGCGGATCCGGTCTTTTGCTGCCGACGCTAGGCGCCGGTCTTAGATGCCAACGCGGAGTTGGTCTTTGACTGCCGGAGCGGATCCGGTTTTTGCTACCGACGCTGGGCGCCGGTCTTAGATGCCAACGCGGAGTTGGTCTTTGACTGCCGGAGCGGATCCGGTCTTTTGCTGCCGATGCTGGGCGCCGGTCTTAGATGCCAACGCGGAGTTGGTTTTGACTGCCGGAGCGGATCCGGTCTTTTGCTGCCGGCGCTGGGCGCCGGTCTTAGGTGCCAACGCGGAGTTGGTCTTTGACTGCCAGAGCTGATCCGGTCTTTTGCTAAACATACTCATTCGAAAGTAAGAACATGTTTATTATTCATGCATCAAACGAATTCAAATTGATAAGAATTTTATTGATAGTACCGGCGTAAGTTGTCGGCATTCCAAGTTCGGGGAAGCAGCTTTTCGTCTAACTCTTCGACTTTATACGCCCCATGGTGGAGTACCTCCTTAACATGGTATGGTCCTTCCCATTTTGGTGCTAGCTTGCCCCCTTCCGTCGGCTTTGATACTTCAGCTCTTCGTAGGACCAGGTCTCCTGTCCGGAATGTCTTGGATCGCACCCGAGAGTTGTAGTGTTTGGCCACTCGCTGACGGGACGCTACCATGCGAAGTTGCGCTTGATCTCGCAATTCTTCTACTAAATCCAGATCAGCCCTCAACAGGTTTGAGTTGCTTTCTTCGCGGTACAACTCCATCCGGGGACTAGGGACTCCTATTTCCACGGGGATGACCGCCTCGGTCCCGAAGACCAGGCTGAAAGGAGTTTCCTCCGTGGGTGTTCGTGGCGTCGTGTGATAGGCCCACAGCACACTGGAAAGTTCTTCCACCCAGCGCCCTTTGCAGCTATCTAGCCGAGCTCTGAGTCCTTGGAGGATGATATGATTAGTCACTTCTGCAGCACCGTTGGTTTGGGGATTCCCTACTGAGGTGAAACGATGGTGGATGCCCAGGCCATCACAGAATTCTCGGAAGGCCGTGTTATCAAACTGTCGGCCATTGTCCGTAACAAGGGTGTGCGGTAACCCGAACCGGCACACCACAGATTTCCAAAAGAAAGCCCTTACTTTAGCTTCCGTGATTTTAGCAAGAGCTTCCGCTTCGATCCATTTAGTAAAATGATCGACGACCATAACTAGGAACTTACGTTGCCCGAGGGAAAGGTCCCAAGATGTCCATGCCCCACTGAGCGAAGGGCCACGGTACAACCAGGGGGGTCAGCTGGGACGCCGGTTGATGTTGGACGTTGGCATGACGCTGGCAGCTGTCACATCTTTTGACGAGTTCAGAGGCGTCCTCTTTCATTGTCAACCAATAATACCCCTGACGTAGGGCTTTATATGCAAGGGCCCTGTCCCCCAGATGGCTTCCGCATATCCCCTCGTGTATCTCTCGCAAAATATAGTTGGCGTCGGTGGGACCGACACATCTGAGGATAGGGTATGAGAATGACCTTCGGTAGAGCTTTCCTTCCATGAGGAAGAACTTCGGGGCTCATCTTTTAAGTTTCCTAGCTTCGGCAGGGTCTTCTGGGAGGATGCCATCAGTAAAGTATTGAACGTAGACGTCTATCCAGGAGGGCTCCAACTCTATCGGCAAAGTTTCTCTTGGTACCTCAATGCTTGGGACTTCTAAATGCTCCACATAAGCCTTTCCCAACATCCCGTCAGCCGAGGCAACGAGATGGGATAGGGCGTCGGCTCTAGCATTCTCTTGTCGAGGAATGTAGCTGACGCTGAAGTGAGTGAATGGGGAAACCATTGAGTGCACCGCGTCTAAGTAGCGGGCCATGATGGGATCCTTTGCCTCGTACTCCTTTGTAATCTGGCCAGCAACCAGTTGGGAGTCGGTGCATGCCCTAAAGCGTTTCACCCCAAGCTCTCGAGCCAATCTTACGCCGGATAACAAAGCTTCATATTCCGCATGATTGTTAGTAGCTGGAAAGAGGAAGCGAAGTGCACATTCAGTCACAACCCCGTCCGAGTTGGCCAAGATGAGGCCTGCTCCGCTCCCTTGAGAGTTAGATGCCCCATTCACGTGGAGAACCCACTCGTCTTCGCTGGTTCCGAGGGACTGAATGTTCGTAGGAGGTTCTTCAGGTGGCTCCATTCCCCAAGTACATTCAACCAAAAAGTCTGCTAGAACTTGGGACTTCATGGCCGACCGGGGGCGGAAAGATATATTGAACTCCCCCAACTTGAGGGCCCACCTTGCCAGCCGGCCGGAAGTATCTGGACGAGCCAGAACCGCCTTCAGAGGCTGGTCTGTGATCACCGCGATCGGGTGGGCTTGGAAATATGGCCGCAGCCGCTGGGCAGACACGATCAATGAGAAGACGATTTTCTTCATGTTTGAGTAGCGGGTCTCTGCATCATGAAGTACTTTGCTCGTATAATATACTGGCCTTTGTGTGCCGCTAGTGTCCATACGGACTAGCACGGAGCTAACAGCCTCGGGAGAGGCCGCAAGGTACAGAAGGAGCTCTTCTCCGCTCGTCGGCTTGGCCAACAGTGGCGGGATAGATAAGAATGTCTTTAACCCTTCGAACACCTCCTGGCATTCTTTGGTCCATTCGAACTCGTTGATTCGGCGAAGCGCCTTGAAGAAAGGCAGACACCTTTCAGCAGACCTGGATAGGAAGCAGCTTAGGGCGGCTACTCTTCCTGTCAAGCGTTGTACTTCCCTCTTATTGGCAGGAGGCCTCATGTCCAAGATGACTTGGACTTTGTCTGGGTTTGCTTCGATCCCCCTCCGGGTCACCATGAAACCCAAAAACTTCCCCGCGGTCACCCCAAATGCACATTTGCGAGGGTTTAACTTCATCTGGTACCGACGAAGGCTGTCAAAAGTCTCTACTAGGTCTGCAATATGGTTACCGACATGAACACTTTTTGTTAGCATGTCATCCACGTACACTTCCATGTTACGCCCTATCTGACCTTCAAAGACCTTGTTCATCAACCTTTGGTAAGTAGCTCCCGCATTCTTTAACCCGAAAGGCATTACCTTGTAGCAGTACAGCCCCTTTTCGGTTATGAAGGAAGTAGCTTCTTCATCCGCCGGGCTCATCCGGATCTGGTTGTATCCAGAGAAAGCGTCCATAAAGCTAAGAACCTCATGGCCGGATGTAGCATCCACCAGTTGATCGATTCGAGGCAGGGGGAAGCTGTCTTTGGGGCATGCCTTGTTGAGGTCAGTGAAGTCTACGCACATTCTCCAACTTCCATTGGCCTTGCATACCAGAACCACATTAGCCAGCCATTCGGGGTAGTGGACCTCCCGAATATGGCCTGCAGCCATTAACTTGCGGATCTCCTCGTCGATAGCTTTCTGTCTGTCCGGAGCGAAGTTTTTCTTTTTCTGTCGGACCGGCCGACACCCTGTTTTGAGGTTAAGTTGATGGGTGATAACTTCTTCAGGGACGCCTGGCATGTCTGAGGATGACCATGCGAAAACGTCCGTGTTGGTCCGTAGGAAAGTAAGAAGTTGATGACGTACTTCCTCCGGGAGCGATGCCCCCAGCTGAACGGTCCTTGCTGGGTCATCACCCAAGGGGAGGGTTAGAAGGTGCTCTGCCGGCTCCCCCCTTCTTCCCAACTCCCTAGGATCGAGTGACTCAGAGGCGGTCGCCGACTCGGCGTTCAGCGGACTGGGCGACAGATGGTAGCAGGGCGGAGGTGGGCTTTGCTCCCCCTTCATTTCTCCGATCCCTTCATTAGTAGGGAACCTCACCAATAGTCTCTTGGTGGAGATTACGGCGTCCAGCAGATTCAGCCCCGGTCTTCCCAAGATGGCGTTATAAGCCAGCGGGACCCGGACCACCAAGAAGTTTATTACCACCGTGCTCTGACACGGAGGAGTTCCAGCCGTGACGGGGAGAGCAATCTCGCCTTCGACGTTCACTGAGTCTCCCGTGAAGCCCATTAGCGGTGTGGCAACAGGTCTGAGTAAAGATCTTGACAAGTTCATCCGAACAAAAGCCTCGTAACTTAAGACATCCACAGAGCTCCCACTATCAATTAGAATTCTTTTTACAGGGTGTTTAGCTATAGTCATGGAAACCACGACACTGTCGTCGTGTTTATTAACTACCCCATCTAGATCCTTTCCGAAGAAAGGTATTACAGAGTCTATTCCCTCTCGCGGCCTCTTTGAACCGCCGTCCGTTCCCCAAGAGATCATAGCTATGGTCTTTTCAGTTGGGGTATTATCTACGCCAGCCGGGTGACCTGGAGGCACCATGGGGCCCGTCGCGGGGAGGTTCCCTCTTCGAACGAACTTGCCCAGGTGGCCTTGCTGAACCAGCTCCTCGATAGCCTTTTTTAGATGGTGGCAGTCTTCGGTGTCGTGGCCGTAGTCCCGGTGGTATCGGCAATAAAACTCCTTGTTGCGGGGGCCACTTGACTTCAGGGGAGCCGGACGCTTGAAATATGGTTCCTCCTCAATCTCTAGTAGGATGTGAGAGATGGGGGCCATGAGGGGAGTGAACTGCTCTTTAGGAACCAGCGCCTGTGGTCGGCGATCCGAGCGTCGTGGAAGCTCGGGCTTCCGAGGTTGTGCACCAGCGCGGTCAGAAGGCGGCGGTTTGTGCCCGGGGTTCTTGTCAACTTCTCTCCAGGAAGAATCTGCTTTGTCGGCGCGAATGTACTTCTGTGCCCGGCTTAGAAGCTCGGCGTAGGAACGCGGAGGCTTCTTATCCAGAGAGTAAGCAAATCTGGATGGGCGAAGTCCCCTCTTCAGGGCCAAGGTGGCGACAGAGTCCTCCAGGTTGTACACCTCCAGCGCCACTTCCTTAAATCGAGCGACGAAATCCTTTAAGGCTCACCGCTCCTCTGCTGGACAGCGAAGAGGCTATCGGCGACTCAGGGGATCTTTCGACAGGCATCAAAATGAGCCCGGAAGGACCGCTCAAGTTGTCGAAACGAGTTGATGCTGCGTGGGGGCAGACGGGAGTACCATGCGCAGGCCGCCTTACGGAGCGTGGCTGGGAAGGCGACGCATAATAAGGAATCTGTCGCCCCCTGGACCTGCATGAGGACTTTGTAGCTTTCCAGATGGTCCAGGGGGTCCGTCGTTCCGTCATATGGATCCAATTGAGGGAGACGGAACCGAAGGGGGATCGGTTCCTCCATGATATGGTGAGAAAGCGGGGGGCGACGCTCATACTCCGCTGCACAGGGATCGGCTATCCGACGGCTGAGTTCGTCCAACCGCCGATGGTACTCGTCAAGCCTTTGCTCGGCCCGACGGATGGTTATCCGAGGAGTGTTACCTCGGGATGAGTCGGAAGAAGAAGATCGCCGGCGCAAAGAATGTGCTGGCTTGGACTCCTTTTCCTCAGGTCGGTGATGGGAACGACCGGAGCGGCGGGAAGGGGACCGTCGTCGCTTCGAGGTCCCTTGGGATGAGTCGGAAGAAGAGGATCGCCGACGCAGAGAATGTGCCCGCTTGGACTCCTTTTCTTCCAGTCGGCGGTGGGAACGACCGGAGCGGCGGGAGGAAGACCGTCGTCGCTTTGAGGTCCCTTGGTGGTGAGGTTCGGGGGGTGAGCAGTGAGAGACCTCAGGCGGGGTCCCTCCTTGGTGAGACTGAACTGTTCCTCGCACCCCTTCGCCCATCACCGGGGGTTGAGTTACAGCAGCCACATAACGCTCTTGCAGCCCCCGGACCATCGTCGTCAGATCCTGGACCTGATGGGCTAGAACATCAAGCCGGTCGGGTTGGCTTGTCGGCGCGAGGGGTGGAGCATGGGGGTTGGCCTCCGAATGCTCAACTCGCGGGATATGCCCGGTGGCCTGGCTAGAGGAAGCCTCTTGCGCTCGCGTGGTCACCATCGCTTCCTTTGCAAAACTGGAGGGATTCCAGGGAGAATTTTTGACCTGGTATGCACCTCCCCTTCCTGGCGCGCCAATCTGTTGCGGCCGAATCACGTATGATGAACGTCGGGCAGGCTGGAATCACCGGGTGCGTAGAAAGGCCGCCGTCTTCCTCCAAGAGCCTGCAAAAAGTCCCGGACCGGTGGTTTCGGCGGGGACCCTCCGACGCCCAAGTTAGTGAGTCATCGAACAAGGATATGATGTTTGTAGAATTATTGTAGAGCAAGTTTTTTTAGAGAGAGAGAGAGACCCCTGCATGGAGCTCGGGTCCTCTCTTTATACCTGTTGGGAATCCCGTATACCTTGGTCTGTTGGAACCGTCGAATCCATTTCATTGTGATGTTTCATCGAACGGTGAGTTGTTGGACTGTTGCTGAATAGGGGCCGCTTATAGTGGTAACTGCTGATCAGGCTGACACGCCCGAGCTATTCGGCAGTAGTCCTTAGATCGCGGGGTCAGTTGCCCAAGACTAATCCTTGTATGAAGGTCGACACTGGGGGACGACGCTGGGTGGCAGTGCCGGATGCCGGAACCAAAGCTTCAGTACTGGGACTTATTAAGGCCGACACCTGTGGCCAATGTTGGAGGCCGATGCTGATGGCTGACGCTGGAGGTCTGGTGCCAACGCGTAGTTGGTCTTTGATGCTGACGCTGGGGGCCGACGCTGGAGGCCGACACCGAGGGCCGGCGCTGGTGGCCGACACTGGCTGTCTGGCTCTGGAGGCCGACGCTGGCTGTCTGGCTCTGGAGGCCGACGCTGGCTGTCTGGCTCAAGAGACCGACGTTGGCTGTTTGGCTCAAGAGGCCGATGCTGGCTGTCTGGCTCAAGAGGCCGACGCTGGCTGTCTGGCTCTGGAGGCGACGCTGGAGGCCGGTTCCGAAGACCGATGCTGGAGGCTTTGGGTTTTGTTGTCACATCATTGCTTTCGAAAATCGCGCAGAAGATAATACTACTCCGGGGGAAACGGCCAGTCGTATCAGATTCATGCATGACATAAATTAATGTAAAATGATCCAATTGAGGACAATATATCATAGGAACACTACAGGTGGAGGGAAGGTAGATTAGAAGCCAAAAATAAGTTACCCGTTTGCTTTTTTTTTTTTTTTTTGGTACAAGCGGGCGATCACACCACTCTAGTGTGAGTCAGCCCAGATAAGTCAGAATGCAGAATTTGATTAAGAATCACTCTGAGACCAAATCCTATAACCACCATGATGAGCTACCTCCGTCGCTACCCAATCGGCTGCAGAGTTGGCTTCGCGATAAACATGTCGGATTTGGACTCTATCAACATCCCGCAAGGTAGCCCATATATCAAGGATCAAGGGGTTGACAGGAGCTTGAGAAAAGTTATCCTTCTGGATCCATCGGATAACTGTAAGAGAATCGCCCTCAATAATCAGATTAAGAGCATGCAGGGATCTAATAGCATAAAGAATGCCGGCCCAAGCAGCATAAAGTTCAGCAAGAGGAACTGATAGGTCAAGACTACCAAAACCACCAGCTGCCAACAAATCACCAGCAGGCCCATGAATAAGGAACGCAGAACCAGAAAGCCTGCCGCGAACACTACCGTCAAAATTAAGTTTGACAAACCCTGGAGGGGGGGCTCCCAGGAGATGAAGACCGTATGCCGGTCCGCTACCGCAGCAGTAGAGGATCCCCAGTGGCCAGGGCTGCCAAATACAGGAACATTCTGACGAGAAGAGAAATCAACCGATAACAGCCTAGCTTTCCGGACAACCCTGAAGGAAGGAGAAGATTCATCAGTGAAGATGAGAAGATTCCGTGATAGCCAGATATGGTAAGCAGTAGCAGCCCATAAGCCGGTCTGGCACTGTCTGCCCTGTCGAAGAATATGCAAAAACATAGATCTCAGAGAGCCCGCAGCATCAGCACGACAATCATAACCCACACTCTTCCATATTCCCCTAACTCTGGGGCAGTTAAATATAACATGATCGATAGTATCCTCCTTCTGACGACACAAGGGGCAAATAGACTGAATATGAAGGCCCCTATTAGCAAGGAAGGAATAAGTTGGAATACAATCCCACAGTAGCTTCCAAACAAAAAGCTGAACCCTGGGATGAATAGGGAGCTTCCATACCCAACCAGCATCCATCGTACGATGTGGAGAAGGTCTATAAATACTCATCAAGTCTCTGAAAGGAGCCCAAGGCAGGGAAGATCTACGCCATAATCTGGTATCAGTGACATTCCCCCGAATAAGCGGAATAGCAAGGATTCGTCGAGTTAATTCCTGACCAAAGAGTTGAGTAACAATATTCATATGCCAACCAGAGGAGTCCTGAGAAATCAAATCCTTGACCTTCATACTGCTAGGAATATCGATGCTGGAGAAAGTAGGCCAAAGAGAGAGGGGAAGTTACCCGTTTGCTTTGAGAAATGGCATTTGTCCCATGACCCAACTTCCTCAGCTTCTCAATTGTTTCATAATTACCTTTAGGACAATCTCCGTGCAGAGATTGAATTATGTGCAGCAATATAGAGGTTTAAGCTATTTAGTGCAGAAGTTAATATAGATAGCAATTCCATCTTAAATTGCAGAATCTAAAGGAGGAGGATTCTGAAAAATTCAATACATTGTCATAAAAATGGTTCTTAAGAAGGTGGCCTTAGACCAGTATGGATGGCTAAAGATAAATTCATGATTTCATTTTATGATTGCAGCATCATCTTTCTGGTTATTATAATATTTTTTATTTATTTTCATGATCAACCAGCTGGCCTACATCTACCAACCAATGCACTTCGCCCTGCTTTGTTTTTAAAAGTGCAACAGGCCTGCATGGTTCTAGTAATCTACGTTCCATTGACTTGGAATAGCAAGGTAGCCGATTTAATTTTCATTACCTAATAAACATTCATGAGCACAACCTAGACAATCTTAAGGGGCATTTGGTGATCTAAAATTATTATATTCCATATATTGTATCCAGTAATTGAAATCTTTGGCCATCCATGATAAATAGCATGATATATTCTCTAATTACCATGATACTTTATCGTTATTACAAATTATTTATTATGATATTTTATATTGAGTTATAATATTAGTTATCATACATAAATGATAAGTTATTAATAAATCATATTATATTATATTATATTCATAAGAACATAATATTATAATAAAATGCATGATTAAAACTCTTATTAATATTCATGATGAAAGTATTCATTAATCAAAACTCTAAATTACTTTGTAAACAAGAAGTGATCCATCTTAAATGCTATGATATTCATGATATAAAATTTCGTGTGAAACTGTCATGTCGCACCCAAAGAAGCATGCCTCTGGATGGAACACAAGCCACCACCTCATCTTTAATCTTCTCTCTCTTTTTTTTAAGATTTCTTTATAGATGTTGAGAATTTTAACCTTAAACATCAATATAAGATCACAATGTATCAATAATTGTAAATGCCTAACCTCAAGGACAAGTTTAGCGCCATTGAGTTGAATGATGATGATTTAGAATTACTGTATCATAATTGTTGGGCCTGGTGTGGTGCTATCAAGGCCCAGATGGGCTAACTTGTATTGGACTGGGTTTGAGTCCAAGGGTTGAGATTAAATCAAGTCACGGGTGTACACGGGCTTGGGGATTAGTTTAATCTCATTGGTTTAGTCCATGGGAGTTTTTTTGTTGAGTTGGGCCTGGCCCACTTCGTGGATGTATTTAAACTCTAGTCTCTAGGGTTTGGATGGAATAGAGAACAGATTCTTTTCTCCCAAAAAATTCCCTTCTCTCATCATAGGGCGGCAGCCCT